>JAECXD010000703.1:0-21254 GCA_018151445.1 Zaprionus inermis | reverse complement strand
ACGGACAGACGCCCGCATGGTGGTTTTTATCACATGTATAAAAACGCCCGCATGGTGGTTTTTATCACATGTATAAAAAATGATTGCTGTAGAGCTATATTTGCAGCTACAATCGACTTTTTTTCGATTTGTGGGGGGCGGATGGAGGCGTGGCGAAAATCCAAAATAAACTTGATCTGCGTGCAGAATTAACACATATTGTTCCCAAATTTGGTAGCTCTAGCTCTTATAATAGCTGAGATCTAGGTTTTCACACGGACGGACAGACAGACAGACAGACAGACGGACAGACGGACAGACGGACAGATGGACATGGCTATATCGACTCGGCTGTTCATGCTGATTCAGAATATATATACTTTATGGGGTCGGAGATGTCTCCTTCTGCCTGTTACAAACATTTTCGGTTGGCACAAAGTTATAATACCCTTATACTCTTCGAGTAGCGGGTATAGAAAAGGCTGCCACAGAATTAAAAAAAGTTGTCTGCTGCTGGAGTTGAACTGGGGTTCTGACATTAGGAAAAACCGACATAAGCACATGGCCACAGTGCAATACTATTTCTTGAATATCTTCCTTATTTATCGGCCGATCTTATTGAAACTTTGCCAACACGCCCGCATGGTGGTTTTTATCACATGTATAAAAAATGATTGCTGTAGAGCTATATTTGCAGCTACAATCGACTTTTTTCGATTTGTGGGGGCGGATGGAGGCGTGGCGAAAATCCAAAATAAACTTGATCTGCGTGCAGAATTAACACATATTGTTCCCAAATTTGGTAGCTCTAGCTCTTATAATAGCTGAGATCTAGGTTTTCACACGGACGGACAGACAGACAGACGGACAGACGCCCGCATGGTGGTTTTTATCACATGTATAAAAAATGATTGCTGTAGAGCTATATTTGCAGCTACAATCGACTTTTTTCGATTTGTGGGGGCGGATGGAGGCGTGGCGAAAATCCAAAATAAACTTGATCTGCGTGCAGAATTAACACATATTGTTCCCAAATTTGGTAGCTCTAGCTCTTATAATAGCTGAGATCTAGGTTTTCACACGGACGGACAGACAGACAGACGGACAGACGCCCGCATGGTGGTTTTTATCACATGTATAAAAAATGATTGCTGTAGAGCTATATTTGCAGCTACAATCGACTTTTTTCGATTTGTGGGGGCGGATGGAGGCGTGGCGAAAATCCAAAATAAACTTGATCTGCGTGCAGAATTAACACATATTGTTCCCAAATTTGGTAGCTCTAGCTCTTATAATAGCTGAGATCTAGGTTTTCACACGGACGAACAGACAGACAGACAGACAGACGGACAGACGGACAGACGGACAGACGGCGGACAGACGGACAGATGGACATGGCTATATCGACTCGGCTGTTCATGCTGATTCAGAATATATATACTTTATGGGGTCGGAGATGTCTCCTTCTGCCTGTTACAAACATTTTCGGTTGGCACAAAGTTATAATACCCTTATACTCTTCGAGTAGCGGGTATAGGAAAAGGTTGCCACAGAATTAAAAAAAAGTTGTCTGCTGCTGGAGTTGAACTGGGGTTCTGACATTAGGAAAAACCGACATAAGCACATGGCCACAGTGCAATACTATTTCTTGAATATCTTCCTTATTTATCGGCCGATCTTATTGAAACTTTGAAACCCCATTGTTAACACATACTGAAAAACCAAAATAAACTTGATCTGCGTGCAGAATTAACACATATTGTTCCCAAATTTGGTAGCTCTAGCCTTATAATAGCGAGATCTAGGTTTCCACAAACGTTCGGCCAGACAAAAGACAGACGCCCGCATGGTGGTTTTTATCACATGTATAAAAAATGATTGCTGTAGAGCTATATTTGCAGCTACAATCGACTTTTTTCGATTTGTGGGGGCGGATGGAGGCGTGGCGAAAATCCAAAATAAACTTGATCTGCGTGCAGAATTAACACATATTGTTCCCAAATTTGGTAGCTCTAGCTCTTATAATAGCTGAGATCTAGGTTTTCACACGGACGGACAGACAGACAGACAGACAGACGGACAGACGGACAGACGGCCAGACGGACAGACGGACAGATGGACATGGCTATATCGACTCGGCTGTTCATGCTGATTCAGAATATATATACTTTATGGGGTCGGAGATGTCTCCTTCTGCCTGTTACAAACATTTTCGGTTGGCACAAAGTTATAATACCCTTATACTCTTCGAGTAGCGGGTATAGAAAAGGCTGCCACAGAATTAAAAAAAAGTTGTCTGCTGCTGGAGTTGAACTGGGGTTCTGACATTAGGAAAAACCGACATAAGCACATGGCCACAGTGCAATACTATTTCTTGAATATCTTCCTTATTTATCGGCCGATCTTATTGAAACTTTGCCAACACGCCCGCATGGTGGTTTTTATCACATGTATAAAAAATGATTGCTGTAGAGCTATATTTGCAGCTACAATCGACTTTTTTCGATTTGTGGGGGCGGATGGAGGCGTGGCGAAAATCCAAAATAAACTTGATCTGCGTGCAGAATTAACACATATTGTTCCCAAATTTGGTAGCTCTAGCTCTTATAATAGCTGAGATCTAGGTTTTCACACGGACGGACAGACAGACAGACGGACAGACGCCCGCATGGTGGTTTTTATCACATGTATAAAAAATGATTGCTGTAGAGCTATATTTGCAGCTACAATCGACTTTTTTCGATTTGTGGGGGCGGATGGAGGCGTGGCGAAAATCCAAAATAAACTTGATCTGCGTGCAGAATTAACACATATTGTTCCCAAAATTGGTAGCTCTAGCTCTTATAATAGCTGAGATCTAGGATTTCACACGGACGGACAGACAGACAGACGGACAGACGCCCGCATGGTGGTTTTTATCACATGTATAAAAAATGATTGCTGTAGAGCTATATTTGCAGCTACAATCGACTTTTTTCGATTTGTGGGGGCGGATGGAGGCGTGGCGAAAATCCAAAATAAACTTGATCTGCGTGCAGAATTAACACATATTGTTCCCAAATTTGGTAGCTCTAGCTCTTATAATAGCTGAGATCTAGGTTTTCACACGGACGAGACAGACAGACAGACAGACGGACAGACGGACAGACGGACAGACGGACAGACGGCCAGACGGACAGACGGACAGATGGACATGGCTATATCGACTCGGCTGTTCATGCTGATTCAGAATATATATACTTTATGGGGTCGGAGATGTCTCCTTCTGCCTGTTACAAACATTTTCGGTTGGCACAAAGTTATAATACCCTTATACTCTTCGAGTAGCGGGTATAGAAAAGGTTGCCACAGAATTAAAAAAAGTTGTCTGCTGCTGGAGTTGAACTGGGGTTCTGACATTAGGAAAAACCGACATAAGCACATGGCCACAGTGCAATACTATTTCTTGAATATCTTCCTTATTTATCGGCCGATCTTATTGACACTTTGCCAACACGCCCGCATGGTGGTTTTTATCACATGTATAAAAAATGATTGCTGTAGAGCTATATTTGCAGCTACAATCGACTTTTTTCGATTTGTGGGGGCGGATGGAGGCGTGGCGAAAATCCAAAATAAACTTGATCTGCGTGCAGAATTAACACATATTGTTCCCAAATTTGGTAGCTCTAGCTCTTATAATAGCTGAGATCTAGGTTTTCACACGGACGGACAGACAGACAGACGGACAGACGGACAGACGGACAGACGGCACGC
Source organism: Zaprionus inermis (assembly GCA_018151445.1). Taxonomy (NCBI): domain Eukaryota; kingdom Metazoa; phylum Arthropoda; class Insecta; order Diptera; family Drosophilidae; genus Zaprionus; species Zaprionus inermis. Next base: position 17,519 of record JAECXD010000703.1, on the reverse strand, counting down.
ATGGCTATATCGACTCGGCTGTTCATGCTGATTCAGAATATATATACTTTATGGGGTCGGAGATGTCTCCTTCTGCCTGTTACAAACATTTTCGGTTGGCACAAAGTTATAATACCCTTATACTCTTCGAGTAGCGGGTATAAAAAAGGTTGTCTGCTAGCTGGAGTTGAACTCGGGTTCTGACATTAGGAAAAACCGACATAAGCACATGGCCACAGTGCAATACTATTTCTTGAATATCTTCCTTATTTATCGGCCGATCTTATTGACACTTTGCCAACACGCCCGCATGGTGGTTTTTATCACATGTATAAAAAATGATTGCTGTAGAGCTATATTTGTAGCTACAATCGACTTTTTTTCGATTTGTGGGGGCGGATGGAGGCGTGGCGAAAATCCAAAATAAACTTGATCTGCGTGGAGAACTAACACATATTGTGCCCAAATTTGGTAGCTCTAGCTCTTATAATAGCTGAGATCTAGGTTTTCACACGGACGGACAGACAGACAGACGGACAGACGGACAGACGGACAGACGCCGGCGGACATGGCTATATCGACTCGGCTGTTCATGCTGATTCAGAATATATATACTTTATGGGGGTCGGAGATGTCTCCTTCTGCCTGTTACAAACATTTTCGGTTGGCACAAAGTTATAATACCCTTATACTCTTCGAGTAGCGGGTATAAAAAGTTGTCTGCTGCTGGAGTTGAACTCGGGTTCTGACATTGGGAAAAACCGACATAAGCACATGGCCACAGTGCAATACTATTTCTTGAATATCTTCCTTATTTACCGGCCGATCTTATTGAAACTTTGCCAACACGCCCGCATGGTGGTTTTTATCACATGTATAAAAAATGATTGCTGTAGAGCTATATTTGCAGCTACAATCGACTTTTTTTTTCGATTTGTGGGGGCGGATGGAGGCGTGGCGAAAATCCAAAATAAACTTGATCTGCGTGCAGAATTAACACATATTGTCCCCAAATTTGGTAGCTCTAGCTCTTATAATAGCTGAGATCTAGGTTTTCACACGGACGGACAGACAGACAGACGGACAGACGGACATTCGGACAGACGACAGACGGGCCAGACGGCGGACATGGCTATATCGACTCGGCTGTTCATGCTGATTCAGAATATATATACTTTATGGGGTCGGAGATGTCTCCTTCTGCCTGTTACAAACATTTTCGGTTGGCACAAAGTTATAATACCCTTATACTCTTCGAGTAGCGGGTATAAAAAGTTGTCTGCTGCTGGAGTTGAACTCGGGTTCTGACATTAGGAAAAACCGACATAAGCACATGGCCACAGTGCAATACTATTTCTTGAATATCTTCCTTATTTATCGGCCGATCTTATTGACACTTTGCCAACACGCCCGCATGGTGGTTTTTATCACATGTATAAAAAATGATTGCTGTAGAGCTATATTTGCAGCTACAATCGACTTTTTTTTTCGATTTGTGGGGGCGGATGGAGGCGTGGCGAAAATCCAAAATAAACTTGATCTGCGTGCAGAATTAACACATATTGTCCCCAAATTTGGTAGCTCTAGCTCTTATAATAGCTGAGATCTAGGTTTTCACACGGACGGACAGACAGACAGACGGACAGACGGACAGACGGACAAAACAGGACGGACATGGCTATATCGACTCGGCTGTTCATGCTGATTCAGAATATATATACTTTATGGGGTCGGAGATGTCTCCTTCTGCCTGTTACAAACATTTTCGGTTGGCACAAAGTTATAATACCCTTATACTCTTCGAGTAGCGGGTATAAAAAGTTGTCTGCTGCTGGAGTTGAACTCGGGTTCTGACATTAGGAAAAACCGACATAAGCACATGGCCACAGTGCAATACTATTTCTTGAATATCTTCCTTATTTACCGGCCGATCTTATTGAAACTTTGCCAACACGCCCGCATGGTGGTTTTTATCACATGTATAAAAAATGATTGCTGTAGAGCTATATTTGCAGCTACAATCGACTTTTTTTCGATTTGTGGGGGCGGATGGAGGCGTGGCGAAAATCCAAAATAAACTTGATCTGCGTGCAGAATTAACACATATTGTCCCCAAATTTGGTAGCTCTAGCTCTTATAATAGCTGAGATCTAGGTTTTCACACGGACGGACAGACAGACAGACGGACAGACGGACAGACGGACAGACGGACATGGCTATATCGACTCGGCTGTTCATGCTGATTCAGAATATATATACTTTATGGGGTCGGAGATGTCTCCTTCTGCCTGTTACAAACATTTTCGGTTGGCACAAAGTAATACCATTTCTTGAATACTCTTTATCCTTACTTTGAGTAGCGGGTATAAATATAAGATACAAAAAAATAAATATATGGCGCCGCGGCACCCAGGAGTTGAACTCCGGACCTCTCGCTTAACAGTCAACTACCATCACCACTCGACCACTGCATTTCTAACGCAATGACCAATAATATTGCACTATGAATATTTTCGGTGCACATCATTAAAAAAAAGGTTGCCACAGAATTAAAAAAAGTTGTCTGCTGCTGGAGTTGAACTGGGGTTCTGACATTAGGAAAAACCGACATAAGCACATGGCCACAGTGCAATACTATTTCTTGAATATCTTCCTTATTTATCGGCCGATCTTATTGAAACTTTGCCAACACGCCCGCATGGTGGTTTTTATCACATGTATAAAAAATGATTGCTGTAGAGCTATATTTGCAGCTACAATCGACTTTTTTTCGATTTGTGGGGGCGGATGGAGGCGTGGCGAAAATCCAAAATAAACTTGATCTGCGTGGAGAACTAACACATATTGTCCCCAAATTTGGTAGCTCTAGCTCTTATAATAGCTGAGATCTAGGTTTTCACACGGACGGACAGACAGACAGACGGACAGACGGACAGACGGACATGGCTATATCGACTCGGCTGTTCATGCTGATTCAGAATATATATACTTTATGGGGTCGGAGATGTCTTCTTCTGCCTGTTACAAACATTTTCGGTTGGCACAAAGTTATAATACCCTTATACTCTTCGAGTAGCGGGTATAAAAAGTTGTCTGCTGCTGGAGTTGAACTCGGGTTCTGACATTAGGAAAAACCGACATAAGCACATGGCCACAGTGCAATACTATTTCTTGAATATCTTCCTTATTTATCGGCCGATCTTATTGAAACTTTGCCAACACGCCCGCATGGTGGTTTTTATCACATGTATAAAAAATGATTGCTGTAGAGCTATATTTGCAGCTACAATCGACTTTTTTTCGATTTGTGGGGGCGGATGGAGGCGTGGCGAAAATCCAAAATAAACTTGATCTGCGTGCAGAATTAACACATATTGTCCCCAAATTTGGTAGCTCTAGCTCTTATAATAGCTGAGATCTAGGTTTTCACACGGACGGACAGACAGACGGACAGACGGACAGACATGGCTATATCGACTCGGCTGTTCATGCTGATTCAGAATATATATACTTTATGGGGTCGGAGATGTCTTCTTCTGCCTGTTACAAACATTTTCGGTTGGCACAAAGTTATAATACCCTTATACTCTTCGAGTAGCGGGTATAAAAAGTTGTCTGCTGCTGGAGTTGAACTCGGGTTCTGACATTAGGAAAAACCGACATAAGCACATGGCCACAGTGCAATACTATTTCTTGAATATCTTCCTTATTTATCGGCCGATCTTATTGAAACTTTGCCAACACGCCCGCATGGTGGTTTTTATCACATGTATAAAAAATGATTGCTGTAGAGCTATATTTGCAGCTACAATCGACTTTTTTTCGATTTGTGGGGGCGGATGGAGGCGTGGCGAAAATCCAAAATAAACTTGATCTGCGTGCAGAATTAACACATATTGTCCCCAAATTTGGTAGCTCTAGCTCTTATAATAGCTGAGATCTAGGTGTTCACACGGACGGACAGACGAAAAACGGACAGACGGACATGGCTATATCGACTCGGCTGTTCATGCTGATTCAGAATATATATACTTTATGGGGTCGGAGATGTCTCCTTCTGCCTGTTACAAACATTTTCGGTTGGCACAAATAATTTCCTTATACTCTTCGAGTAGCGGGTATAAAAAGTTGTCTGCTGCTGGAGTTGAACTCGGGTTCTGACATTAGGAAAAACCGACATAAGCACATGGCCACAGTGCAATACTATTTCTTGAATATCTTCCTTATTTATCGGCCGATCTTATTGAAACTTTGCCAACACGCCCGCATGGTGGTTTTTATCACATGTATAAAAAATGATTGCTGTAGAGCTATATTTGCAGCTACAATCGACTTTTTTTTCGATTTGTGGGGGCGGATGGAGGCGTGGCGAAAATCCAAAATAAACTTGATCTGCGTGCAGAATTAACACATATTGTCCCCAAATTTGGTAGCTCTAGCTCTTATAATAGCTGAGATCTAGGTGTTCACACGGACGGACAGACGGACAGACGGACATGGCTATATCGACTCGGCTGTTCATGCTGATTCAGAATATATATACTTTATGGGGTCGGAGATGTCTCCTTCTGCCTGTTACAAACATTTTCGGTTGGCACAAAGTTATAATACCCTTATACTCTTCGAGTAGCGGGTATAAAAAGTTGTCTGCTGCTGGAGTTGAACTTTTTGGGTTTTGATAAGAAAACCGACATAAGCACATGGCCACAGTGCAATACTATTTCTTGAATATCTTCCTTATTTATCGGCCGATCTTATTGAAACTTTGCCAACACGCCCGCATGGTGGTTTTTATCACATGTATAAAAAATGATTGCTGTAGAGCTATATTTGCAGCTACAATCGACTTTTTTTCGATTTGTGGGGGCGGATGGAGGCGTGGCGAAAAATCCAAAATAAACTTGATCTGCGTGCAGAATTAACACATATTGTCCCCAAATTTGGTAGCTCTAGCTCTTATAATAGCTGAGATCTAGGTGTTCACACGGACGGACAGACGCAGACGGACAGACGGGACGGACATGGCTATATCGACTCGGCTGTTCATGCTGATTCAGAATATATATACTTTATGGGGTCGGAGATGTCTCCTTCTGCCTGTTACAAACATTTTCGGTTGGCACAAAAAGTTATAATACCCTTATACTCTTCGAGTAGCGGGTATAAAAAGTTGTCTGCTGCTGGAGTTGAACTCGGGTTCTGACATTAGGAAAAACCGACATAAGCACATGGCCACAGTGCAATACTATTTCTTGAATATCTTCCTTATTTATCGGCCGATCTTATTGAAACTTTGCCAACACGCCCGCATGGTGGTTTTTATCACATGTATAAAAAATGATTGCTGTAGAGCTATATTTGCAGCTACAATCGACTTTTTTTCGATTTGTGGGGGCGGATGGAGGCGTGGCGAAAATCCAAAATAAACTTGATCTGCGTGCAGAATTAACACATATTGTCCCCAAATTTGGTAGCTCTAGCTCTTATAATAGCTGAGATCTAGGTGTTCACACGGACGGACAGACGGACAGACGGACAGACGGACATGATATCGACTCGGCTGTTCATGCTGATTCAGAATATATATACTTTATGGGGTCGGAGATGTCTCCTTCTGCCTGTTACAAACATTTTCGGTTGGCACAAAGTCATAATACCCTTATACTCTTCGAGTAGCGGGTATAAAAAAAGTTGTCTGCTGCTGGAGTTGAACTCGGGTTCTGACATTAGGAAAAACCGACATAAGCACATGGCCACAGTGCAATACTATTTCTTGAATATCTTCCTTATTTATCGGCCGATCTTATTGAAACTTTGCCAACACGCCCGCATGGTGGTTTTTATCACATGTATAAAAAATGATTGCTGTAGAGCTATATTTGCAGCTACAATCGACTTTTTTTTCGATTTGTGGGGGCGGATGGAGGCGTGGCGAAAATCCAAAATAAACTTGATCTGCGTGCAGAATTAACACATATTGTCCCCAAATTTGGTAGCTCTAGCTCTTATAATAGCTGAGATCTAGGTGTTCACACGGACGGACAGACGGACAGACGGACAGACGGACATGGCTATATCGACTCGGCTGTTCATGCTGATTCAGAATATATATACTTTATGGGGTCGGAGATGTCTCCTTCTGCCTGTTACAAACATTTTCGGTTGGCACAAAGTTATAATACCCTTATACTCTTCGAGTAGCGGGTATAAAAAGTTGTCTGCTGCTGGAGTTGAACTCGGGTTCTGACATTAGGAAAAACCGACATAAGCACATGGCCACAGTGCAATACTATTTCTTGAATATCTTCCTTATTTATCGGCCGATCTTATTGAAACTTTGCCAACACGCCCGCATGGTGGTTTTTATCACATGTATAAAAAATGATTGCTGTAGAGCTATATTTGCAGCTACAATCGACTTTTTTTCGATTTGTGGGGGCGGATGGAGGCGTGGCGAAAAATCCAAAATAAACTTGATCTGCGTGCAGAATTAACACATATTGTCCCCAAATTTGGTAGCTCTAGCTCTTATAATAGCTGAGATCTAGGTGTTCACACGGACGGACAGACGGACAGACGGACAGGCAAGACGGACATGGCTATATCGACTCGGCTGTTCATGCTGATTCAGAATATATATACTTTATGGGGTCGGAGATGTCTCCTTCTGCCTGTTACAAACATTTTCGGTTGGCACAAAGTTATAATACCCTTATACTCTTCGAGTAGCGGGTATAAAAAAGTTGTCTGCTGCTGGAGTTGAACTCGGGTTCTGACATTAGGAAAAACCGACATAAGCACATGGCCACAGTGCAATACTATTTCTTGAATATCTTCCTTATTTATCGGCCGATCTTATTGAAACTTTGCCAACACGCCCGCATGGTGGTTTTTATCACATGTATAAAAAATGATTGCTGTAGAGCTATATTTGCAGCTACAATCGACTTTTTTTCGATTTGTGGGGGCGGATGGAGGCGTGGCGAAAATCCAAAATAAACTTGATCTGCGTGCAGAATTAACACATATTGTCCCCAAATTTGGTAGCTCTAGCTCTTATAATAGCTGAGATCTAGGTGTTCACACGGACGGACAGACGGACAGACGGACATGGCTATATCGACTCGGCTGTTCATGCTGATTCAGAATATATATACTTTATGGGGTCGGAGATGTCTCCTTCTGCCTGTTACAAACATTTTCGGTTGGCACAAAGTTATAATACCCTTATACTCTTCGAGTAGCGGGTATAAAAAGTTGTCTGCTGCTGGAGTTGAACTCGGGTTCTGACATTAGGAAAAACCGACATAAGCACATGGCCACAGTGCAATACTATTTCTTGAATATCTTCCTTATTTATCGGCCGATCTTATTGAAACTTTGCCAACACGCCCGCATGGTGGTTTTTATCACATGTATAAAAAATGATTGCTGTAGAGCTATATTTGCAGCTACAATCGACTTTTTTTCGATTTGTGGGGGCGGATGGAGGCGTGGCGAAAATCCAAAATAAACTTGATCTGCGTGCAGAATTAACACATATTGTCCCCAAATTTGGTAGCTCTAGCTCTTATAATAGCTGAGATCTAGGTGTTCACACGGACGGACAGACGGACAGACGGACAGACGGACATGGCTATATCGACTCGGCTGTTCATGCTGATTCAGAATATATATACTTTATGGGGTCGGAGATGTCTCCTTCTGCCTGTTACAAACATTTTCGGTTGGCACAAAGTTATAATACCCTTATACTCTTCGAGTAGCGGGTATAAAAAGTTGTCTGCTGCTGGAGTTGAACTCGGGTTCTGACATTAGGAAAAACCGACATAAGCACATGGCCACAGTGCAATACTATTTCTTGAATATCTTCCTTATTTATCGGCCGATCTTATTGAAACTTTGCCAACACGCCCGCATGGTGGTTTTTATCACATGTATAAAAAATGATTGCTGTAGAGCTATATTTGCAGCTACAATCGACTTTTTTTCGATTTGTGGGGGCGGATGGAGGCGTGGCGAAAATCCAAAATAAACTTGATCTGCGTGCAGAATTAACACATATTGTCCCCAAATTTGGTAGCTCTAGCTCTTATAATAGCTGAGATCTAGGTGTTCACACGGACGGACAGACAGACAGACGGACATGGCTATATCGACTCGGCTGTTCATGCTGATTCAGAATATATATACTTTATGGGGTCGGAGATGTCTCCTTCTGCCTGTTACAAACATTTTCGGTTGGCACAAAGTTATAATACCCTTATACTCTTCGAGTAGCGGGTATAAAAAAGTTGTCTGCTGCTGGAGTTGAACTCGGGTTCTGACATTAGGAAAAACCGACATAAGCACATGGCCACAGTGCAATACTATTTCTTGAATATCTTCCTTATTTATCGGCCGATCTTATTGAAACTTTGCCAACACGCCCGCATGGTGGTTTTTATCACATGTATAAAAAATGATTGCTGTAGAGCTATATTTGCAGCTACAATCGACTTTTTTTCGATTTGTGGGGGCGGATGGAGGCGTGGCGAAAAATCCAAAATAAACTTGATCTGCGTGCAGAATTAACACATATTGTCCCCAAATTTGGTAGCTCTAGCTCTTATAATAGCTGAGATCTAGGTGTTCACACGGACGGACAGACAGACAGACAGACGGACATACGGCATATATCGACATGGCTAACGGCTCCGTTCATGCTGATTCAGAATATATATACTTTATGGGGTCGGAGATGTCTCCTTCTGCCTGTTACAAACATTTTCGGTTGGCACAAAGTTATAATACCCTTATACTCTTCGAGTAGCGGGTATAAAAAGTTGTCTGCTGCTGGAGTTGAACTCGGGTTCTGACATTAGGAAAAACCGACATAAGCACATGGCCACAGTGCAATACTATTTCTTGAATATCTTCCTTATTTATCGGCCGATCTTATTGAAACTTTGCCAACACGCCCGCATGGTGGTTTTTATCACATGTATAAAAAATGATTGCTGTAGAGCTATATTTGCAGCTACAATCGACTTTTTTTCGATTTGTGGGGGCGGATGGAGGCGTGGCGAAAAATCCAAAATAAATTTTTTTTTTTTTTTTTTTTTTTTTTTTTTTTAAAAAAAAAGGGGAAAGGGAAAGATTTTATTTTTATTAAATATATATACTTTATGGGGTCGGAGATGTCTCCTTCTGCCTGTTACAAACATTTTCGGTTGGCACAAAGTTATAATACCCTTATACTCTTCGAGTAGCGGGTATAAAAAGTTGTCTGCTGCTGGAGTTGAACTCGGGTTCTGACATTAGAAAAAACCGACATAAGCACATGGCCACAGTGCAATACTATTTCTTGAATATCTTCCTTATTTATCGGCCGATCTTATTGAAACTTTGCCAACACGCCCGCATGGTGGTTTTTATCACATGTATAAAAAATGATTGCTGTAGAGCTATATTTGCAGCTACAATCGACTTTTTTTCGATTTGTGGGGGCGGATGGAGGCGTGGCGAAAATCCAAAATAAACTTGATCTGCGTGCAGAATTAACACATATTGTCCCCAAATTTGGTAGCTCTAGCTCTTATAATAGCTGAGATCTAGGTGTTCACACGGACGGACAGACGGACAGACGGACATGGCTATATCGACTCGGCTGTTCATGCTGATTCAGAATATATATACTTTATGGGGTCGGAGATGTCTCCTTCTGCCTGTTACAAACATTTTCGGTTGGCACAAAGTTATAATACCCTTATACTCTTCGAGTAGCGGGTATAAAAAAGTTGTCTGCTGCTGGAGTTGAACTCGGGTTCTGACATTAGGAAAAACCGACATAAGCACATGGCCACAGTGCAATACTATTTCTTGAATATCTTCCTTATTTATCGGCCGATCTTATTGAAACTTTGCCAACACGCCCGCATGGTGGTTTTTATCACATGTATAAAAAATGATTGCTGTAGAGCTATATTTGCAGCTACAATCGACTTTTTTTCGATTTGTGGGGGCGGATGGAGGCGTGGCGAAAATCCAAAATAAACTTGATCTGCGTGCAGAATTAACACATATTGTCCCCAAATTTGGTAGCTCTAGCTCTTATAATAGCTGAGATCTAGGTGTTCACACGGACGGACAGACGAACAGACGGACATGGCTATATCGACTCGGCTGTTCATGCTGATTCAGAATATATATACTTTATGGGGTCGGAGATGTCTCCTTCTGCCTGTTACAAACATTTTCGGTTGGCACAAAGTTATAATACCCTTATACTCTTCGAGTAGCGGGTATAAAAAGTTGTCTGCTGCTGGAGTTGAACTCGGGTTCTGACATTAGGAAAAACCGACATAAGCACATGGCCACAGTGCAATACTATTTCTTGAATATCTTCCTTATTTATCGGCCGATCTTATTGAAACTTTGCCAACACGCCCGCATGGTGGTTTTTATCACATGTATAAAAAATGATTGCTGTAGAGCTATATTTGCAGCTACAATCGACTTTTTTTCGATTTGTGGGGGCGGATGGAGGCGTGGCGAAAATCCAAAATAAACTTGATCTGCGTGCAGAATTAACACATATTGTCCCCAAATTTGGTAGCTCTAGCTCTTATAATAGCTGAGATCTAGGTGTTCACACGGACGGACAGACGGACAGACGGACATGGCTATATCGACTCGGCTGTTCATGCTGATTCAGAATATATATACTTTATGGGGTCGGAGATGTCTCCTTCTGCCTGTTACAAACATTTTCGGTTGGCACAAAGTTATAATACCCTTATACTCTTCGAGTAGCGGGTATAAAAAGTTGTCTGCTGCTGGAGTTGAACTCGGGTTCTGACATTAGGAAAAACCGACATAAGCACATGGCCACAGTGCAATACTATTTCTTGAATATCTTCCTTATTTATCGGCCGATCTTATTGAAACTTTGCCAACACGCCCGCATGGTGGTTTTTATCACATGTATAAAAAATGATTGCTGTAGAGCTATATTTGCAGCTACAATCGACTTTTTTTCGATTTGTGGGGGCGGATGGAGGCGTGGCGAAAATCCAAAATAAACTTGATCTGCGTGCAGAATTAACACATATTGTCCCCAAATTTGGTAGCTCTAGCTCTTATAATAGCTGAGATCTAGGTGTTCACACGGACGGACAGACAGACAGACGGACAGACGGACATGGCTATATCGACTCGGCTGTTCATGCTGATTCAGAATATATATACTTTATGGGGTCGGAGATGTCTCCTTCTGCCTGTTACAAACATTTTCGGTTGGCACAAAGTTATAATACCCTTATACTCTTCGAGTAGCGGGTATAAAAAGTTGTCTGCTGCTGGAGTTGAACTCGGGTTCTGACATTAGGAAAAACCGACATAAGCACATGGCCACAGTGCAATACTATTTCTTGAATATCTTCCTTATTTATCGGCCGATCTTATTGAAACTTTGCCAACACGCCCGCATGGTGGTTTTTATCACATGTATAAAAAATGATTGCTGTAGAGCTATATTTGCAGCTACAATCGACTTTTTTTCGATTTGTGGGGGCGGATGGAGGCGTGGCGAAAATCCAAAATAAACTTGATCTGCGTGCAGAATTAACACATATTGTCCCCAAATTTGGTAGCTCTAGCTCTTATAATAGCTGAGATCTAGGTGTTCACACGGACGGACAGACGGACAGACGGACATGGCTATATCGACTCGGCTGTTCATGCTGATTCAGAATATATATACTTTATGGGGTCGGAGATGTCTCCTTCTGCCTGTTACAAACATTTTCGGTTGGCACAAAGTTATAATACCCTTATACTCTTCGAGTAGCGGGTATAAAAAGTTGTCTGCTGCTGGAGTTGAACTCGGGTTCTGACATTAGGAAAAACCGACATAAGCACATGGCCACAGTGCAATACTATTTCTTGAATATCTTCCTTATTTATCGGCCGATCTTATTGAAACTTTGCCAACACGCCCGCATGGTGGTTTTTATTTATTTTTTAAAAAAATTTTTTTTTTTTTTTTTTTTTTTTTTTTTTTTTTTTTTTTTTTTTTTTTTTGGGGGGGGGGGGGGGGGTGGGGAAAATCCAAAATAAACTTGATCTGCGTGCAGAATTAACACATATTGTCCCCAAATTTGGTAGCTCTAGCTCTTATAATAGCTGAGATCTAGGTGTTCACACGGACGGACAGACAAGGACAGACGGACATGGCTATATCGACTCGGCTGTTCATGCTGATTCAGAATATATATACTTTATGGGGTCGGAGATGTCTCCTTCTGCCTGTTACAAACATTTTCGGTTGGCACAAAGTTATAATACCCTTATACTCTTCGAGTAGCGGGTATAAAAAGTTGTCTGCTGCTGGAGTTGAACTCGGGTTCTGACATTAGGAAAAACCGACATAAGCACATGGCCACAGTGCAATACTATTTCTTGAATATCTTCCTTATTTATCGGCCGATCTTATTGAAACTTTGCCAACACGCCCGCATGGTGGTTTTTATCACATGTATAAAAAATGATTGCTGTAGAGCTATATTTGCAGCTACAATCGACTTTTTTTCGATTTGTGGGGGGCGGATGGAGGCGTGGCGAAAATCCAAAATAAACTTGATCTGCGTGCAGAATTAACACATATTGTCCCCAAATTTGGTAGCTCTAGCTCTTATAATAGCTGAGATCTAGGTGTTCACACGGACGGACAGACGGACAGACGGACATGGCTATATCGACTCGGCTGTTCATGCTGATTCAGAATATATATACTTTATGGGGTCGGAGATGTCTCCTTCTGCCTGTTACAAACATTTTCGGTTGGCACAAAGTTATAATACCCTTATACTCTTCGAGTAGCGGGTATAAAAAGTTGTCTGCTGCTGGAGTTGAACTCGGGTTCTGACATTAGGAAAAACCCGACATAAGCACATGGCCACAGTGCAATACTATTTCTTGAATATCTTCCTTATTTATCGGCCGATCTTATTGAAACTTTGCCAACACGCCCGCATGGTGGTTTTTATCACATGTATAAAAAATGATTGCTGTAGAGCTATATTTGCAGCTACAATCGACTTTTTTTCGATTTGTGGGGGGCGGATGGAGGCGTGGCGAAAATCCAAAATAAACTTGATCTGCGTGCAGAATTAACACATATTGTCCCCAAATTTGGTAGCTCTAGCTCTTATAATAGCTGAGATCTAGGTGTTCACACGGACGGACAGACGGACAGACGGACATGGCTATATCGACTCGGCTGTTCATGCTGATTCAGAATATATATACTTTATGGGGTCGGAGATGTCTCCTTCTGCCTGTTACAAACATTTTCGGTTGGCACAAAGTTATAATACCCTTATACTCTTCGAGTAGCGGGTATAAAAAGTTGTCTGCTGCTGGAGTTGAACTCGGGTTCTGACATTAGGAAAAACCGACATAAGCACATGGCCACAGTGCAATACTATTTCTTGAATATCTTCCTTATTTATCGGCCGATCTTATTGAAACTTTGCCAACACGCCCGCATGGTGGTTTTTATCACATGTATAAAAAATGATTGCTGTAGAGCTATATTTGCAGCTACAATCGACTTTTTTTCGATTTGTGGGGGCGGATGGAGGCGTGGCGAAAATCCAAAATAAACTTGATCTGCGTGCAGAATTAACACATATTGTCCCCAAATTTGGTAGCTCTAGCTCTTATAATAGCTGAGATCTAGGTGTTCACACGGACGGACAGACGGACAGACGGACATGGCTATATCGACTCGGCTGTTCATGCTGATTCAGAATATATATACTTTATGGGGTCGGAGATGTCTCCTTCTGCCTGTTACAAACATTTTCGGTTGGCACAAAGTTATAATACCCTTATACTCTTCGAGTAGCGGGTATAAAAAGTTGTCTGCTGCTGGAGTTGAACTCGGGTTCTGACATTAGGAAAAACCGACATAAGCACATGGCCACAGTGCAATACTATTTCTTGAATATCTTCCTTATTTATCGGCCGATCTTATTGAAACTTTGCCAACACGCCCGCATGGTGGTTTTTATCACATGTATAAAAAATGATTGCTGTAGAGCTATATTTGCAGCTACAATCGACTTTTTTTCGATTTGTGGGGGGCGGATGGAGGCGTGGCGAAAAATCCAAAATAAACTTGATCTGCGTGCAGAATTAACACATATTGTCCCCAAATTTGGTAGCTCTAGCTCTTATAATAGCTGAGATCTAGGTGTTCACACGGACGGACAGACGGACAGACGGACATGGCTATATCGACTCGGCTGTTCATGCTGATTCAGAATATATATACTTTATGGGGTCGGAGATGTCTCCTTCTGCCTGTTACAAACATTTTCGGTTGGCACAAAGTTATAATACCCTTATACTCTTCGAGTAGCGGGTATAAAAAGTTGTCTGCTGCTGGAGTTGAACTCGGGTTCTGACATTAGGAAAAACCGACATAAGCACATGGCCACAGTGCAATACTATTTCTTGAATATCTTCCTTATTTATCGGCCGATCTTATTGAAACTTTGCCAACACGCCCGCATGGTGGTTTTTATCACATGTATAAAAAAAAAAAAAAAAACTACGTATAAAATGATTGCTGTAGAGCTATATTTGCAGCTACAATCGACTTTTTTTCGATTTGTGGGGGCGGATGGAGGCGTGGCGAAAATCCAAAATAAACTTGATCTGCGTGCAGAATTAACACATATTGTCCCCAAATTTGGTAGCTCTAGCCCTTATAATAGCTGAAGTTCTAGGTTTTCACACGGACGGACAGACAGACAGACGGACAGACGGACAGACGGACATGGCTATATCGACTCGGCTGTTCATGCTGATTTTAAAAAAAAAAAAATTTTTTTTTTAAAAAAATTATATTTTTTTTTTTTTAAAAATTTTTATTAAAAAAAAAATTTTTATTTTTTTTATTTTTTTTTTTTTAAAAAAAAAAAAAAAAAAAAAAAAAAAAAAAAAAAAAAAAAAAATATTTTTTAAATTTTTTCTTTTTTTATTGGCCGATCTTTTTGAAACTTTGCCAACACGCCCGCATGGTGGTTTTTATCACATGTATAAAAAATGATTGCTGTAGAGCTATATTTGCAGCTACAATCGACTTTTTTTCGATTTGTGGGGGGCGGATGGAGGCGTGGCGAAAATCCAAAATAAACTTGATCTGCGTGCAGAATTAACACATATTGTCCCCAAATTTGGTAGCTCTAGCTCTTATAATAGCTGAGATCTAGGTGTTCACACGGACGGACAGACGGACAGACGGACATGGCTATATCGACTCGGCTGTTCATGCTGATTCAGAATATATATACTTTATGGGGTCGGAGATGTCTCCTTCTGCCTGTTACAAACATTTTCGGTTGGCACAAAGTTATAATACCCTTATACTCTTCGAGTAGCGGGTATAAAAAGTTGTCTGCTGCTGGAGTTGAACTCGGGTTCTGACATTAGGAAAAACCGACATAAGCACATGGCCACAGTGCAATACTATTTCTTGAATATCTTCCTTATTTATCGGCCGATCTTATTGAAACTTTGCCAACACGCCCGCATGGTGGTTTTTATCACATGTATAAAAAATGATTGCTGTAGAGCTATATTTGCAGCTACAATCGACTTTTTTTCGATTTGTGGGGGCGGATGGAGGCGTGGCGAAAATCCAAAATAAACTTGATCTGCGTGCAGAATTAACACATATTGTCCCCAAATTTGGTAGCTCTAGCTCTTATAATAGCTGAGATCTAGGTGTTCACACGGACGGACAGACGGACAGACGGACATGGCTATATCGACTCGGCTGTTCATGCTGATTCAGAATATATATACTTTATGGGGTCGGAGATGTCTCCTTCTGCCTGTTACAAACATTTTCGGTTGGCACAAAGTTATAATACCCTTATACTCTTCGAGTAGCGGGTATAAAAAGTTGTCTGCTGCTGGAGTTGAACTCGGGTTCTGACATTAGGAAAAACCGACATAAGCACATGGCCACAGTGCAATACTATTTCTTGAATATCTTCCTTATTTATCGGCCGATCTTATTGAAACTTTGCCAACACGCCCGCATGGTGGTTTTTATCACATGTATAAAAAATGATTGCTGTAGAGCTATATTTGCAGCTACAATCGACTTTTTTTTCGATTTGTGGGGGGCGGATGGAGGCGTGGCGAAAATCCAAAATAAACTTGATCTGCGTGCAGAATTAACACATATTGTCCCCAAATTTGGTAGCTCTAGCTCTTATAATAGCTGAGATCTAGGTGTTCACACGGACGGACAGACGGACAGACGGACATGGCTATATCGACTCGGCTGTTCATGCTGATTCAGAATATATATACTTTATGGGGTCGGAGATGTCTCCTTCTGCCTGTTACAAACATTTTCGGTTGGCACAAAGTTATAATACCCTTATACTCTTCGAGTAGCGGGTATAAAAAGTTGTCTGCTGCTGGAGTTGAACTCGGGTTCTGACATTAGGAAAAACCGACATAAGCACATGGCCACAGTGCAATACTATTTCTTGAATATCTTCCTTATTTATCGGCCGATCTTATTGAAACTTTGCCAACACGCCCGCATGGTGGTTTTTATCACATGTATAAAAAAATGATTGCTGTAGAGCTATATTTGCAGCTACAATCGACTTTTTTTTCGATTTGTGGGGGGCGGATGGAGGCGTGGCGAAAATCCAAAAATAAACTTGATCTGCGTGCAGAATTAACACATATTGTCCCCAAATTTGGTAGCTCTAGCTCTTATAATAGCTGAGATCTAGGTGTTCACACGGACGGACAGACAAGGACAGACGGACATGGCTATATCGACTCGGCTGTTCATGCTGATTCAGAATATATATACTTTATGGGGTCGGAGATGTCTCCTTCTGCCTGTTACAAACATTTTCGGTTGGCACAAAGTTATAATACCCTTATACTCTTCGAGTAGCGGGTATAAAAAGTTGTCTGCTGCTGGAGTTGAACTCGGGTTCTGACATTAGGAAAAACCGACATAAGCACATGGCCACAGTGCAATACTATTTCTTGAATATCTTCCTTATTTATCGGCCGATCTTATTGAAACTTTGCCAACACGCCCGCATGGTGGTTTTTATCACATGTATAAAAAATGATTGCTGTAGAGCTATATTTGCAGCTACAATCGACTTTTTTTCGATTTGTGGGGGGCGGATGGAGGCGTGGCGAAAATCCAAAATAAACTTGATCTGCGTGCAGAATTAACACATATTGTCCCCAAATTTGGTAGCTCTAGCTCTTATAATAGCTGAGATCTAGGTGTTCACACGGACGGACAGACAGACAGACGGACAGACGGACATGGCTATATCGACTCGGCTGTTCATGCTGATTCAGAATATATATACTTTATGGGGTCGGAGATGTCTCCTTCTGCCTGTTACAAACATTTTCGGTTGGCACAAAGTTATAATACCCTTATACTCTTCGAGTAGCGGGTATAAAAAAGTTGTCTGCTGCTGGAGTTGAAC
>JAECXD010000702.1:0-48794 GCA_018151445.1 Zaprionus inermis | reverse complement strand
TCAACGTCCAAAAAAAATACAATTGAAGTGAACGGATCACGCGCCCCGAATTGTTACCGTTTTTACTTCGAATTGTTTCTCCGCGACGGTTCGTCTTACTTACAGCACCAGCAACACCCCCGATCCCAACGAGCAAGCCGCCACCCCAAAAAACTAGCAGTTCAGCCGGGACACTAATTTTAAAAGACAATATGTCCCTCTCATATGAGAATTTAAATTTTTCCACTTTAAACTCGACAGCTTGTATTTTGGCTTGAATATAAGCCGCTACATCTTGAGATGTAAGATCAGGGGCAAGCCGGGAAACGAAAATTTGTTTCCTTAGGGGAACTCCTAACACCTTTTTAGGCTCCACGGGTATTACACCTATGGGATAGTTCATAACCGGTAATCCCGAACTAGAACTTGCCTTAGGTTTTTCTATAATCTGTGGTACAGGCAAAGAATCCACAGCGGACACATCGGAAATTTTGTGTGACACCATTTGCACTTACTCGTTGATGACTTTCTCTGACACCGATGATCTCGTCACCATAGGAGTAGTGAACGATATCACCGGCTGAGTCACAGGAGTGCATGGCTGGTCAATGAGAGGAGGCGGAATGGTAGCAGGCAAAGGCTTCGCTACGTGAGCAGATTTCTAACGCTTGGGCGACTCATTTAACAGCTTTAAACTATTAAACGAGTTGTCCAACGCTGAGAATTGATCGGCAAGTTTACGAAAACTGCCAAACAATTCCCGAAATCCAGTCTTTGTCTGCCGCATGAACGACATCATATCGTTCTCCGCCTCCCGACACATGTCACAACAGTAGCGCAAACCAGTGCGCTTGGCCACGGCGTCAGCGTAGAGGCCGTGTAGCCGGCACATTTTATGTGCACGACGTTGTCGCAAAGCCCGCAAGAGATGCTTGACTGAGCAACGGTCACCTGCTTTAGGCAGGATTTCTTAAAGCAGATTACGCCTTCCATTATACGGGGTCTCTACTGTAGCCAAGAAAAACTACCGCAATAACAAAAGCAAAAATAAAAGAAGAGAGAACAAATAAAATAAATGAGAGAGGATTGCGAGTCAAGAGCGCACGCAAAAGATAATGAGAGTAGGCGAGTGAACGCGAGAGAGTGTTAGGCATACACACGCTAAAAGATGTGAGAGAGTTAAATTGTTACTGTTTATGCTGCAACGAGAATGCAACAACAACAGACGAAAAAGAAGAGCACAATAAAAACAATTGCACTCTGAAAATCCAGGAGCAAAAAGAAACAACGAAATGGCAGTGGAATAAATTTTAGAATAAGTGTAAATAGTAAATTACAAACCAGTGGGTAAAACAGCAGGCATGCACTCACGATTATGAACGGATATGTTGAAGTTACTTTTAAATTATAATATTAAAGCCAAATGCCGATTGTTTGCAATTATAAAATAAAAAGCGGAGAGCAGAAAAAAAGCGTCCATTCACTTGGAAGAGATAAGCAAAAATTTTTTTTATATTTGTATATATAATGTTTATATGTATGTATATATAATGGCCTCTCCGTGGTGTTCCCTGGGTCTCAATTTAATTAATTAATAATTTTATATTAATAATATACAGTTAATTTTTTAAATCGGGAGATAATTTGAGCGGAGAAAAATGTATAACATATATTATTACAATTAAAATTTTTAAATTAAATTATGATAATATATATTTTAAATCGAATGAAAATGTATAAAAACTATATAAATGGAAAACTATTTAAAATTGTTTGAACTGTAGTAGGTATATCACAGTCGAGCTCGATCGACTGTGGCCTTTCCGACTTGTTTAGATTTATGGTAACGGATGGAGGCGAAGCAAACCCCAAAATAAACTTGTTTAGCGTAGAATTCAACATATACAGAATATATTCTTTTCGAAAAACCCGACAGAAACACATGGTCACAAGGCACTACTATTTCCTATTGAAACTTTTGCAAAACGCTTGCAGTGTGGTTTTTATCACATGTATACGAAATGATTGCTGAACAGCTGTATTTGCAGTTACATTCGATTGTTGGAAGAAGATAGAGGCGTGGCAAAAAACCAAAATAAACTTGATCTGCATGCAGAATTATCACATATTTTCCCCAAATTTGGTAGCACTATCTCTAATAACAACTGAGAGCTAGGTTTTCATTCGTACGCATTCACAGACAGACAGACAGACGGTCAGACGTTCAGGCGGAACGACGGGCAGACACACATGGCTATATCGACTCGACTGTTCATGCTGATTCGGAATATATACATTATAAGGTCGGACATGTCTCCTTCTGCCTGTTACAAACATTTTCGAAAAAACTGAGAGCTAGGTTTTCATTCGTACGGATACACAGACAGACGGTCAGACGTTCAGGCGGAACGACGGGCAGACACACATGGCTATATCGACTCGGCTGTTCATGCTGATTCAGAATATATACATTATAAGGTCGGACATGTCTCCTTCTGCCTGATACAAAGATTTTCGAAAAAACCAACAGAAATACACGGTCACAAGGCACTACTATTTCCTGATTATCTTCCTTATTTATCAGAAGATCTTATTGACACATTCGCAAAACACCCGCAGGGTTGATTTTATCACATGTATAAGAAATAATTGTTGTAGAGCAATATATGCAGATACAATTGATATTTTTTCTATTTATGGTGATGGATTGGTTGGCACAAACTATAATACCCTTCTATTCTACGAGTAGCGGGTATAAAAATTGCCTGCTGCTGGAGTTGAAGTCGGGAACTAATATAAGTAAAAACCGACATAAAGACATGGTCACAAGGCACTACTATTTCCTGAATATCTTTCTTATTTATCAGCCGATCTTAGTGACACTTCTGCAAAACGTCCGCAAGGTGGTTTTTATCACATGTATAAGAAAAGATTGTTGTTGAGCAATATTTGCAGATACAATTGATATTTTTTCTATTTATGGTGACGGAAGGAGGTGTGGAAAAACTCAAAATAAACGCAATTTTCGTATAGAATTCACACATATCGTCCGCAAATTTGTTAACTCTAGCTCTTAAAACAGTTGAGATCTAGGTTTTCATACGGACGGACACACAGACAAACGGACAGATGGTCAGACGGTCAGACGGTCAGACGGACCGACGGAACGACTCACATAGCTATATCGACTCGGCTGTTCATGCTGATTCAGAATATATACATTATGGGGTCGAAGCTGTCTCCTTCAGCCTGTTACAAACATTTTCGGTTGGCACATAGCTATAATACCCTTCTACTCTA
Organism: Zaprionus inermis; assembly: GCA_018151445.1. Classification (NCBI taxonomy): domain Eukaryota; kingdom Metazoa; phylum Arthropoda; class Insecta; order Diptera; family Drosophilidae; genus Zaprionus; species Zaprionus inermis. The sequence goes on along the minus strand of JAECXD010000702.1, from coordinate 45,515 downwards.
CGAGTTGCGGGTATAAAAATTACCTGCTGCTGGAGTTGAAGTCGGGAACTAATATAAGTAAAAACAGACATGGTCACAAGGCACTTCTATTTCCTGAATATCTTTCTTATTTATCAGAAGATCTTTGTGACGCTTCCTCAAAACTTCCGCAGGGTGGTTTTTATCACATGTACACGAAATGATTGTTGTAGAGCAATATTTGCAGATACAATTGATATTTTTTCTATTTATGGTGATGGAAAGAGGTGTGGAAAAACCCAAAATAAACTTAATTTTCGTATTGAATTCACACATATCGTCCGCAAATTTGTTAACTCTAGCTCTTAAAACAGTTGAGATCTAGGTTTTCATACGGACGGACACACAGACAAACGGACAGATGGTCAGACGGACAGACGCACATGGCTATATCGACTCGGCTATTCATGCTTATAGAGTATATATATATTATGGGGTCGGATGTTTCTCCTTCTACTTGTTTTAAACATTTTCGGTTGGTTCAAAGCTATAAAACCCTTCTGCTCTACGAGTTGCGGGTATAAAAATTACCTGCTGCTGGAGTTGATCTCGTGACAAACATAAGAATAAATCGACATAAACACAAGTTCATAAGGCACTACCTTTTCCTGAATATCTTTTTTATTTATCAGCCGATCTTATTGACACTTTCGCAAAACACCTGCAGTGTAGTTTTTATCACATGTATTCGAAATGATTTCTGTAGAGCTATATTTGCAGTTACAATCGATTGTTGGGGGCGGATAGAGGCGTAGCAAAAACCAAAATAAACTTGATCATTATGCAGAACTATACATATTGTCCTCAAATTAGGTAGTTCTAGCTTTTATAACAGCTAAAAATTATATTATATTTGCTAGGTTATGTTTGCAGTTACAATCGTTTTTTGGGGTTGGATGAAGGCGTAACAAAAAACCAAAATAAATTTGATCTGTGTGCAGAATAACACATATTGTCCACAAATTATGTAGCCCTAGAACTTATAAAAGCTGTGATCTAGGTTTTCACACCGACTGACACACAAACAGACGATCAGACGGACCGACGGACAAACTCACATGGCTATATCGACTCTGCTGTTCATGCTAATTCAGAATATATACTTTATATGTATATCACATGTATACGAAATGATTGCTGTAGTGCTATATTTGAAGTTATAATCGATTTTCTTGGAGGATGGAGGCGTGGCAAAAGTCCAAAATAATCGTGATCTGCATGCAGAATTAACACATATTGTCCCTAAATTTGGTAGCTCTAGATCTTATAATAGCTAAGTTCTAGGTTTTCATACGGACTGGCACACAGACAGACGGATGTGGCTATATCGACTCGGCTATTCATGCTGATTCAGAATATATACATTATGTGGTCGGATATGTCTCCTTCTACTTGTTTTAAACATTTTCGGTTGGTACACAGCTATAATACCTTTCAGCTCTACGAGTTGCGGGTATAAAAATTACCTGCTGCTGGAGTATAACTCGGGAACTTACATTAGAAAAAATTTACATAAACACATGGTCATAAGGCTCTACCTTTTCTGGAATATCTTCCTTATTTATCAACCGATCTTATTGACACTTTCGCAAAACACCCGCAGGGTGGTTTCTATAACATGGTCACAAGGCACTACTATTTCCTGAATATCTTTCTTATTTATCAGCCGATCTTATTGAAACTTTCGCAAAACGCCTGCAGTGTGGTTTTTATCACATGTATACGAAATGATTGCTGTAGAGCTTTAGTTGCAGTTACAATCGATGGTTGGGGGCGGATAGAGGCGTGGCAAAAAAACAAAATAAACTTGATTTGTGTGCAGCATTCACACATATTTCCCCTAAATTTGGTTTCTCTAGCTCTAATAACAACTGAGAGCAAGGTTTTCATACAGACGGACACACATACAGACGGTCAGACGCAAATGGCAATATCGACTCGTCTGTTCATGCTGATTCAGAATATATACTGTATAGGGTCGGAGATGTCTCCTTCTGCCTGTTACAAACATTTTCGGTTTACACAAAGTTATAATACCCTTATACTTTTCGAGTAGCGGGTATAAAAACCACCATACTGGCGTGTTGCGTAAGTTTCAATAAGATCGGCCGATAAATATGGAAGATATTCAAGAGTATTGCACTCTGGCCATGTGCTTATGTCGGTTTTTCCTAATGTTAGTTCCCGAGTTCAACTCCAGCAGCAGGCAACTTTTTTTTTAATTATGTGCACCGAAAATATTCATTTTGCAATTTTATCGTCCGTTGCGTAAGAAGTGCAGTAGTCGAGTGGTGATGGTAGTTGACTGTTCAGCGAGAGGTCCGGAGTTCAACTCCTGGGTGCGACGTCGGCCGGCGGCTGTGTGATGTGTATTTTTTTACTTTTGAAAAATATTTATGTTTAATTAAAATTAATTTGAATAAACGGAAATTGATGTGGAGAAGAATATAAGCAAATGATAAACAAATCAACGCCGCCGCGCCGCATTGCATATTTTTTATTTTCATGTATAATAATCTAAATGGTCTGATAATGCAACTTTGCCGACGTTGGTGTCAGTACGGTGACGGCGAGGTAGAAGTAGTGGCTGCTTGTAGAGGTTTTGTTTTTTGGAGACCGATGGTTCGAATCCACATGGGCCCAACAAATAGTTTGTTTTATTTTGTTGTTCCGTTTTTTTTTTTTTTTTCGAAGCCATATTAATTTATATTATACATGTACATTGTAAATTCATGGTCCATGTTATTTAAGTTTTACTCCAAAAATCAAGTGCAATTGGACTTGGTATTGCAGAAGTTTTCTTTTTTAATACCAGTAAAGTAAAGTAATAAAGTAATAATTATGACATTTGTTTTGCAATGTATATAAAGTAAAAAAATAAGTTTTTAATATATTTAAGGTCAGTTAGAATCGAAAGAGATAGTCAGCATCAATAGACTCAAGAAATCTGATTTGACATATTCAACTGATTCATTACAATGTGAGACACCACATATGCATGTATGGACGTCTCATTTGCGTATACATCAAACAGCCAAGTTCCAACTGTAAGGAAATAAGCCGAAGCCCAATATCCAATTAGAACTATGAATGTCGAACTCGCTTAGACAATGTCGAACGCGCATAGCAAGAACGCATTGTTTACATTTAACACGCGCCTTTTTTCGTAGTGTTGCCCGCTGCGAAAAGGCGCGTGCCAGCATTTTTCCCGCTTTTTGACACTTTTATTTTGGCATTCACATTTAAATTCGTTATAAGCGATTAATTGAGTGGCAGTGAATGTGAGCTAAACTAATAAAAATGACATCGTAACGCAATTTTTATTGCGAATAAATATTAATAGTTCTATTACTTTAATAAATATAATAATTATTATTATTATTAATATTTATTAAATTTTATAATAATTAAATTTGGTTATTAATCATATAAAAAAGTTTTGCAATAGCTGTACAGTATACAGCAATAGCTGTATATATATATATATATATATGTATATGTATATATAATAACAGGCAGTGTCGGAGCAGCATAGTATTATAAATAGGATTAATAATATTAAATATTATGTAAATAGTATTATAGTTAAATGGTTATCACTATAAGGTTACAAAACACATTGAATTGATAGAGTTAAGCTAGTTTAAGAGAATGTAGATGAATTGATTACCATAAGTTTCTCTTATATTGTATGGCAAGCCGATCGGCAATTGCCGACGGCAAATTTGAGAGTGCGTGGCCAAGCTGTGGTCACCGCTCGAATTTAGTATTGAAAAATCTGTGAAGCCAGCAGCAATTAAATTGTAAATCGAAACTGAACCACCGCGTCTTACATTTTGTTGGTAATTTAATTAGTTCGCTAAAAACGCTTAGCGAATTTTTCATTGGCGCCCGAGCAGGGACTTCGGTGTGTTTCGGTTCTATAATTGTTGTTGACAATTGAGTTGTTGCCTGGCCTTCACAGTCGTTTGTACGTGCGGGAAAAAGCATACTTTAAACAAAGTTTAATCGTGGTAAATCGAGTGCCAAAATTGCTGACCGTTTTCGTCGCCGCCACACCAGTGTTTGCTGCTACGGGACTGGGAATATCGCCGATGGATATGTCAAGTCGATCAATGTCTATTGAAACCCTAGACTGCCTTCAGGTATTTCGTGCCACAAATTGAGCGTGTGTTATTAGATATACGGTTGCAAATCGTAAGCAGTTTAAAATTGTTGAACAGCTCAATTTCTGGCACATATATAACTAACACTTGCATGCAAAGTATTCTTGTCTATATGTATGTGTAAATACATTATTAACTGCTATTACTACATAAATCGCCTAACAAGCCGCCAAAATATTCTGCGAACAGCAGACAACGGTGCAAAGTTACACATACATATGTACATAGAATAACATAAAACATACATACATACATATATTGGTTTTATAAATATACTAACAAGTAATGTTCGTTTGCATGATCTTGATACGGCAATATTTAATTACATTTTTGATTCAAACATAACATTTCTGGTGGTTAATTGTTTTTAATTAAGTGTGTTATTGTGCCAACGCAAAATATCGCGATCTTTACATATTTACATATATTCGCGAATTTCGAATATCAGTTAATACATAAAGGTATACGCACATACATATTTGCGTTTGCACATACACACACGTCCGTTGAACTCGGACCGTTCTTTGCTTGCGCTCTCAGTTCGTTCCGTTTTCGATCTCGCTTGCATTCGGCGGCGCTTGCATTTGCCGCGGCTTGTATTTTGTTACCCCGCACCCCGCAGATTTTACAGCTGTCTACAACCGTAGCGTCAGCGAACCTTTGATTTGATACTCTTTTCGCTTGTTTCGTTTGTTGATATACATACCACTTAGAGTGCGTGTGTATATATTCTTTCGTTAGCATTGCTTACCCCGCACCCCGCATTTTACATTGCTGCCTACAAACGTAGTTACAGTAAACGTTTAGCTTGCCTTACTTTGGATCGCTTGGATCACTTTCGTTGTTTGTTCACACAACGCATAGGTTGCGTGTGTGTGTGTATTAGGCAAGCTAGATTTACATAGTCGGCGTCGTTGCGAGGGTAGCTCACAAAGTTGTGAGATTATTTTCGTTGTTGAATTATTGATCTTTTCTTTTAAAGCAACATGTTTGAGTCTGAAAAGACTAGTGAAAAGCCACAAGTCAGCAAAACAGCTGCAAAATTATCGCTATGTTTGCAAAGATTTGATAGGGTTAGCGCTGACATCTCCCGTATGCAAACAGCAATTAAATCAAAGACCATTTCGTCTGATAAAACAGAGTTAGCGTGCCGTTTAGAACTTTTAGACGGTTACATCGAAAAGGCAATGGATTTACAGGCTGAGTTGGATAATTTAAACCCTCAGAATGATTCGAGAGGGCCGTTAGAAGATTTGTGTGTCATCACAAAGGCATTATATATAAATGCATCCAAGGCAACGTCAGAGCCAATAATTGAGCACAATTGCTCTATAGTTTCGAGCCAGCGATCCCAACTGCCGAAACTGCGTTTGCCCAGATTTAGTGGCAAACATTCGGAATACAAAAATTTTATCTGCCTGTTTGAAAGTTTGGTCGACAATGACAAGTCCTTGTCAAACGTCGACAAGTTCAACCATTTAGTTTCGTGTTTGTCCGATGAAGCATTGGGCGTAGTTAAGCCGTATCAATTAACGGATTGTAACTATCCAAAGGCCCTCGCTAGTCTCAAGGCAGTATACGACAACAAATGTCTTATCTTCTTTGATGCTGTTTCGCAATTGTTTGACATACCTAGCATGACAAAACCATCTGCATCGAGTTTGAGATCGATCATAGACACGGTGTCTGCTATTTATGCTTCGTTGTCGTCGTTAGGTAACGACAGAGACATTGCTAATGCAATGATAATTCACATGGTCATGGCAAAGGTAGACCACGGCACCAAATCTCGTTTTGAAGAGCAGCTTGATTATGATACGCTGCCATCCTGGGAAGATTGTGCTAGACAACTGAACAAAAGATATCAGTATTTGTCAACAGAGGAGTCAACTCGTGACAAAACAAAGTCGCGAATTGACGCCAAGAAGCCCCATCAGGGTAAGTCATCCTTCGCTATTTCTGATGGAGGGCGTCCATCAACGTCTGTGTGTGTTTTTTGCAAGTCAGAAACGCACAATATCTCTTCGTGTCCATCGTTTTCTGCCATTTCAGTTATGCAGCGTTTTGAATATGTCAAAGCACAAAAGTTGTGCCTAAATTGTTTAGTTGTTGGGCATACAGTCGCCAAGTGTAAGGCGCCAAAGTGTAGAGTTTGTTCAAGGCCTCACCATTCCTTGCTTCACAGGTATACTACTCCTGATCAAGGTGAGGTATCTACACATCAAGCAACTGTGGCAGACGTGCATTTGGGCCATGTGTTAAATAATGCACAAATTGTTCTCGCCACTGCCGTCGTTAATGTTCAAGACAGATTTGGTCAGTTGCATTCTGCTCGAGCCTTGCTTGACAGTGGTTCCCAAATAAATTTGATATCAGAGAGTATGGCCCAGATGTTACGGCTCAAGCGGGAGCCAACATCTTTAGCTATTTCGATGGTTGGAGGTGCAACAATAGATAGCAAAAGCAAGATATGTGCCTCTATTCAGTCGCGCATAAATTCCCACAATTTTTCGGCTGACTGTTGGGTGTTGAAATCCATTTCAACAACACAGCCAGGACAGTCCATGAGTATTTCAAATTGGAAAATACCCAAAAATATAAAGCTAGCAGATCCAGAATTTTATAGGCCAGCTAAGGTGGACATTCTTTTGGGAGCAGAATTATTTTATGAATTGTTGTGCGTTGGGCAAATAAAGCTGGGTTCTGAACTTCCAACAATGCAAAAAACGCTGCTAGGATGGATAGTAGCAGGCAAATATACTGGACAAGTGCCTAGGCATCAGTTCAGTGGGTGTTTAGTAGCCCAAACTAATTGTTCTCTCGACTCGTTAGTCAACCGTTTCTGGGAATTGGATCAATGTCCGTTCGAGTCGAAGGCTGGTCGCCAAACAGCTGAACAACAAGCTTGTGAACTGTTCTTCAAGAAAACTGTAAAGTTATCTTCTGGTCGTTTCCAAGTGGATCTCCCTTTCAAGACCGATCCTAAAGTTCTTGGCTTGTCCTTTCAAACTGCTGAAAGGCGTTTTTTGCAACTTGAGCGTAAATTATCGAAGGATGCAGTTCTAAAAAGCATGTACCATGACTTCATGAAAGAATATTTGGATTTGGGACATATGTCCATTCTGAAGTCAACTCCTCTAGGACAGCATTATTATATTCCTCATCAATGCGTTCTTAGGCCTGAAAGTTCCTCCACCAAGCTTCGTGTAGTTTTCGACGCTTCTAGTAAGACGTCAACAGCTGTTTCTCTAAACGAAACACTGATGGTGGGGCCGACAATTCAGAGGGAGCTATATTCAACCCTGATTAACTTCCGGTTGAATAAGTATGCCGTAACTGCTGACATTTCAAAAATGTACAGGCAGATCAATATTTCTGAGAAAGACAGAAATTTCCAACTAATTTTGTGGAGAGAAAATACCTCACAAAATATTCAAGCATACCGACTTAATACAGTCACATATGGTACAGCTTCTGCACCCTTTCTGGCGATACGCTGCTTACTTGAACTGGCCAACATGCACGCCCAATCACATCCTATTGGATCAGATGTGATTAAAACGTGTTTCTATGTTGACGATATGTTGGCAGGTGCAGATAGTGTTAAAGAACTTAACGCTATTTGCAATCAAGTTCAAACAATATTGGAAGCAGGAGGTTTTCCACTTGCCAAGTGGGCAACCAACTGTAGTGATCTGTCGTTTAAAACAAAAGCCGGTGACGAAGTGACTCTGAAGATTGATGGGCAAAGTTCCGTCAAAACTCTTGGGATGCGCTGGGCACCTCAAGAGGATATATTTAAATATTATCTCGACGTGGACAGCTTTGTTTCGGATAGGCCAACGAAGCGCAACATATTGTCTGCGGCGTCTCGTTTATTTGACCCTCTTGGGCTGCTATGTCCAATTGTTACCAAGGCCAAAATGTTGTTGCAGGAATTGTGGAGACTTAAAATAGATTGGGATGAAGCCATTCCAATGAGCCTTCACACGACATGGAATAGGTTCACCATGACGTTGCGCGATTTACACAAAATTCGCATTCCTCGATACGTATGTCTTAATACGTATCAAAGGGTTCAAATACATGGCTTTGCTGATGCATCCAGTCATGCGTACGGTTGTTGCATCTACGTGCGAACGTGCAGCAACCGAGACGTCGGCACTACATTGCTCACTGCAAAGTCTAGGGTAGCTCCACTAAACGTGAAGACAATACCCCGATTAGAATTATGCGCAGCACTCTTGTTGGTTAAGCTGTGGCACCAAATTGCGACAACTCTAACCAAATTTAGCATTGAAAGTTTGAATTTCTGGTCGGATTCACAGGTTGTGTTATACTGGCTTAAACGCGATTCTTGCACATTGGGCACATTTGTGGCAAATAGAGTTGCAGAAATTCAGGAGTTGTCGAATGGTATTGTGTGGCGTCATGTTCCAACAGATGCTAATCCGGCGGATTTAGTATCGAGAGGAACCGATATAGATGAGATTGTTAGATCGTTATGGTTTGATGGGCCAGGTTTCTTGAAGTTGGAGGAAGACCAGTGGCCTCAGCTTCACCAGATTGAAATAGCGTCGGAAATCAAAACTTCAGAAGACAAAAAATGTGCTGTTGTATGTACATTAGCAGAAGTTGAGCCAAATTGTTTTATAGAACTCATAAATCGTCGCTCCAGCTTTCCTAAAGTAGTTCGCATAATGGCTTATGTGCTTCGATTTTGTCACAAGGGGCTCAGGACAGATTCGCTCGTGGTGTCGGCATCAGAAAGAAATATTTCATTTCTAAAACTGATCGCCATAGTCCAACGCACCTCGTTCGAGAGTGAGTTCAAATTACTGAGAAAATCAGCAGTCCTAGCACCAATGTTGCAGTCATTGAATCCATTTATTGAAAAATTTGAGAAAAATGGAATACAATTTGAGCTCATTAGAGTAGGAGGACGTTTGTTACACGGACCTCTCTCCTACGATGCTAAGTTTCCGCTTCTAATGACAAAGAGTTCAGAATTTACGCAACTTTTTGTCAGATATTTACACCGTAGGCACTACCACGCTGGTCCAAAAGTTCTAGTTGGGCTTTTGAGGCAGCAAATTTGGGTGTTAAATGCTCGAAGTTTATGCACTGCAGTTGTGCGAAATTGCATACACTGTTTTCGGTATAAACCAAAATTGTTGGGGCAAATAATGGGAAATTTGCCTGCTGATCGCCTTCGAGAAGGTCGGCCATTTAGAGTGTGTGGAGTAGACTTCTGTGGGCCGTTCTATGTCAGCTATAGGATAAGGGGTAGACCACCTGTAAAAATGTATGTTGCCGTTTTTGTTTGTTTTGCCTCAAAAGCAGTCCATTTAGAACTCGTAACCGACTTGTCAACTGATGCTTTTTTGAATGTATTTAAAAGATTGATTGGGAGACGCGGGCTGCCGGAGACGATGGTCAGCGACAACGCGACGAACTTCGTGGGAGCGAGCAACGTGCTGAAGGAGCTGCAGACGGCGTTCAACAGCAGCAAGGAGGCTCTGACGGACTACGCAGCGGAGAGAGGTGTCCAGTGGAAATTCATCCCCCCCCGCGCCCCGCACTTCGGAGGACTTTGGGAAGCCGCGGTGAAGTCCGCCAAACACAGGCTTCTGAGAGGAGCGAGCAACGCCAACCTTACGCAGGACGAGCTGAGCACGCACCTGGTGGACGTGGAGGCGCTGCTCAACTCCAGGCCGTTGCTCGTCGACAGCAGCGATCCCAGCGATGGAGAGGTGCTGACGCCAGGACACCTACTTATCGGACAGCCTTTGTTAGCGCTGCCGTCAGAGTGCGAGCCAGACGAGACCAGCAAGAAGCCAGGACTCGGATATTTGAAGCGGTGGCAACAATTGTCGGTGCTCAAACGGCACTTTTGGCACAGGTGGTCCAAGGACTACCTGCACAGCCTCCAGCAGCGAGCGCAATGGGCCAAAGGCGAGGCCAACCTCGAGGAAGGGGCGGTCGTGCTAGTGCACGACGACAACTCCCCCCCTCAGCAATGGATCACAGGGCGCGTAACGCGCACAATTCAAGGGGAGGACGGCAAGGTCCGAGTGGCAGAGCTAAGGACGGCAACAGGCACTACTAAGCGCCCAGTACACAAGCTTGCTCGACTGCCATTGGTAGAAGACCGGAGCTCATCAACGGGGCCGGAATGTCGGAGCAGCATAGTATTATAAATAGGATTAATAATATTAAATATTATGTAAATATTATTATAGTTAAATGGTTATCACTATAAGGTTACAAAACACATTGAATTGATAGAGTTAAGCTAGTTTAAGAGAATGTAGATGAATTGATTACCATAAGTTTCTCTTATATTGTATGGCAAGCCGATCGGCAATTGCCGACGGCAAATTTGAGAGTGCGTGGCCAAGCTGTGGTCACCGCTCGAATTTAGTATTGAAAAATCTGTGAAGCCAGCAGCAATTAAATTGTAAATCGAAAACTGAACCACCGCGTCTTACATTTTGTTGATAATTTAATTAGTTCGCTAAAAACGCTTAGCGAATTTTTCATTGGCGCCCGAGCAGGGACTTCGGTGTGTTTCGGTTCTATAATTGTTGTTGACAATTGAGTTGTTGCCTGGCCTTCACAGTCGTTTGTACGTGCGGGAAAAAGCATACTTTAAACAAAGTTTAATCGTGGTAAATCGAGTGCCAAAATTGCTGACCGTTTTCGTCGCCGCCACACCAGTGTTTGCTGCTACGGGACTGGGAATATCGCCGATGGATATGTCAAGTCGATCAATGTCTATTGAAACCCTAGACTGCCTTCAGGTATTTCGTGCCACAAATTGAGCGTGTGTTATTAGATATACGGTTGCAAATCGTAAGCAGTTTAAAATTGTTGAACAGCTCAATTTCTGGCACATATATAACTAACACTTGCATGCAAAGTATTCTTGTCTATATGTATGTGTAAATACATTATTAACTGCTATTACTACATAAATCGCCTAACAAGCCGCCAAAATATTCTGCGAACAGCAGACAACGGTGCAAAGTTACACATACATATGTACATAGAATAACATAAAACATACATACATACATATATTGGTTTTTGTATATACTAACAAGTAATGTTCGTTTGCATGATCTTGATACGGCAATATTTAATTACATTTTTGATTCAAACATAACATTTCTGGTGGTTAATTGTTTTTAATTAAGTGTGTTATTGTGCCAACGCAAAATATCGCGATCTTTACATATTTACATATATTCGCGAATTTCGAATATCAGTTAATACATAAAGGTATACGCACATACATATTTGCGTTTGCACATACACACACGTCCGTTGAACTCGGACCGTTCTTTGCTTGCGCTCTCAGTTCGTTCCGTTTTCGATCTCGCTTGCATTCGGCGGCGCTTGCATTTGCCGCGGCTTGTATTTTGTTACCCCGCACCCCGCAGATTTTACAGCTGTCTACAACCGTAGCGTCAGCGAACCTTTGATTTGATACTCTTTTCGCTTGTTTCGTTTGTTGATATACATACCACTTAGAGTGCGTGTGTATATATTCTTTCGTTAGCATTGCTTACCCCGCACCCCGCATTTTACATTGCTGCCTACAAACGTAGTTACAGTAAACGTTTAGCTTGCCTTACTTTGGATCGCTTGGATCACTTTCGTTGTTTGTTCACACAACGCATAGGTTGCGTGTGTGTGTGTATTAGGCAAGCTAGATTTACATAGTCGGCGTCGTTGCGAGGGTAGCTCACAAAGTTGTGAGATTATTTTCGTTGTTGAATTATTGATCTTTTCTTTTAAAGCAACATGTTTGAGTCTGAAAAGACTAGTGAAAAGCCACAAGTCAGCAAAACAGCTGCAAAATTATCGCTATGTTTGCAAAGATTTGATAGGGTTAGCGCTGACATCTCCCGTATGCAAACAGCAATTAAATCAAAGACCATTTCGTCTGATAAAACAGAGTTAGCGTGCCGTTTAGAACTTTTAGACGGTTACATCGAAAAGGCAATGGATTTACAGGCTGAGTTGGATAATTTAAACCCTCAGAATGATTCGAGAGGGCCGTTAGAAGATTTGTGTGTCATCACAAAGGCATTATATATAAATGCATCCAAGGCAACGTCAGAGCCAATAATTGAGCACAATTGCTCTATAGTTTCGAGCCAGCGATCCCAACTGCCGAAACTGCGTTTGCCCAGATTTAGTGGCAAACATTCGGAATACAAAAATTTTATCTGCCTGTTTGAAAGTTTGGTCGACAATGACAAGTCCTTGTCAAACGTCGACAAGTTCAACCATTTAGTTTCGTGTTTGTCCGATGAAGCATTGGGCGTAGTTAAGCCGTATCAATTAACGGATTGTAACTATCCAAAGGCCCTCGCTAGTCTCAAGGCAGTATACGACAACAAATGTCTTATCTTCTTTGATGCTGTTTCGCAATTGTTTGACATACCTAGCATGACAAAACCATCTGCATCGAGTTTGAGATCGATCATAGACACGGTGTCTGCTATTTATGCTTCGTTGTCGTCGTTAGGTAACGACAGAGACATTGCTAATGCAATGATAATTCACATGGTCATGGCAAAGGTAGACCACGGCACCAAATCTCGTTTTGAAGAGCAGCTTGATTATGATACGCTGCCATCCTGGGAAGATTGTGCTAGACAACTGAACAAAAGATATCAGTATTTGTCAACAGAGGAGTCAACTCGTGACAAAACAAAGTCGCGAATTGACGCCAAGAAGCCCCATCAGGGTAAGTCATCCTTCGCTATTTCTGATGGAGGGCGTCCATCAACGTCTGTGTGTGTTTTTTGCAAGTCAGAAACGCACAATATCTCTTCGTGTCCATCGTTTTCTGCCATTTCAGTTATGCAGCGTTTTGAATATGTCAAAGCACAAAAGTTGTGCCTAAATTGTTTAGTTGTTGGGCATACAGTCGCCAAGTGTAAGGCGCCAAAGTGTAGAGTTTGTTCAAGGCCTCACCATTCCTTGCTTCACAGGTATACTACTCCTGATCAAGGTGAGGTATCTACACATCAAGCAACTGTGGCAGACGTGCATTTGGGCCATGTGTCAAATAATGCACAAATTGTTCTCGCCACTGCTGTCGTTAATGTTCAAGACAGATTTGGTCAGTTGCATTCTGCTCGAGCCTTGCTTGACAGTGGTTCCCAAATAAATTTGATATCAGAGAGTATGGCCCAGATGTTACGGCTCAAGCGGGAGCCAACATCTTTAGCTATTTCGATGGTTGGAGGTGCAACAATAGATAGCAAAAGCAAGATATGTGCCTCTATTCAGTCGCGCATAAATTCCCACAATTTTTCGGCTGACTGTTGGGTGTTGAAATCCATTTCAACAACACAGCCAGGACAGTCCATGAGTATTTCAAATTGGAAAATACCCAAAAATATAAAGCTGGCAGATCCAGAATTTTATAGGCCAGCTAAGGTGGACATTCTTTTGGGAGCAGAATTATTTTATGAATTGTTGTGCGTTGGGCAAATAAAGCTGGGTTCTGAACTTCCAACAATGCAAAAAACGCTGCTAGGATGGATAGTAGCAGGCAAATATACTGGACAAGTGCCTAGGCATCAGTTCAGTGGGTGTTTAGTAGCCCAAACTAATTGTTCTCTCGACTCGTTAGTTAACCGTTTCTGGGAATTGGATCAATGTCCGTTCGAGTCGAAGGCTGGTCGCCAAACAGCTGAACAACAAGCTTGTGAACTGTTCTTCAAGAAAACTGTAAAGTTATCTTCTGGTCGTTTCCAAGTGGATCTCCCTTTCAAGACCGATCCTAAAGTTCTTGGCTTGTCCTTTCAAACTGCTGAAAGGCGTTTTTTGCAACTTGAGCGTAAATTATCGAAGGATGCAGTTCTAAAAAGCATGTACCATGACTTCATGAAAGAATATTTGGATTTGGGACATATGTCCATTCTGAAGTCAACTCCTCTAGGACAGCATTATTATATTCCTCATCAATGCGTTCTTAGGCCTGAAAGTTCCTCCACCAAGCTTCGTGTAGTTTTCGACGCTTCTAGTAAGACGTCAACAGCTGTTTCTCTAAACGAAACACTGATGGTGGGGCCGACAATTCAGAGGGAGCTATATTCAACCCTGATTAACTTCCGGTTGAATAAGTATGCCGTAACTGCTGACATTTCAAAAATGTACAGGCAGATCAATATTTCTGAAAAAGACAGAAATTTCCAACTAATTTTGTGGAGAGAAAATACTTCACAAAATATTCAAGCATACCGACTTAGTACAGTCACATATGGTACAGCTTCTGCACCCTTTCTGGCGATACGCTGCTTACTTGAACTGGCCAACATGCACGCCCAATCACATCCTATTGGATCAGATGTGATTAAAACGTGTTTCTATGTTGACGATATGTTGGCAGGTGCAGATAGTGTTAAAGAACTTAACGCTATTTGCAATCAAGTTCAAACAATATTGGAATCAGGAGGTTTTCCACTTGCCAAGTGGGCAACCAACTGTAGTGATCTGTCGTTTAAAACAAAAGCCGGTGACGAAGTGACTCTGAAGATTGATGAGCAGAGTTCCGTCAAAACTCTTGGGATGCGCTGGGCACCTCAAGAGGATATATTTAAATATTATCTCGACGTGGACAGCTTTGTTTCGGATAGGCCAACGAAACGCAACATATTGTCTGCAGCGTCTCGTTTATTTGACCCTCTTGGGCTGCTATGTCCAATTGTTACCAAGGCCAAAATGTTGTTGCAGGAATTGTGGAGACTTAAAATAGATTGGGATGAAGCCATTCCAATGAGCCTTCACACGACATGGAATAGGTTCACCATGACGTTGCGCGATTTACACAAAATTCGCATTCCTCGATACGTATGTCTTAATACGTATCAAAAGGTTCAAATACATGGCTTTGCTGATGCATCCAGTCATGCGTACGGTTGTTGCATCTACGTGCGAACGTGCAGCAACCGAGACGTCGGCACTACATTGCTCACTGCAAAGTCTAGGGTAGCTCCACTAAACGTGAAGACAATACCCCGATTAGAATTATGCGCAGCACTCTTGTTGGTTAAGCTGTGGCACCAAATTGCGACAACTCTAACCAAATTTAGCATTGAAAGTTTGAATTTCTGGTCGGATTCACAGGTTGTGTTATACTGGCTTAAACGCGATTCTTGCACATTGGGCACATTTGTGGCAAATAGAGTTGCAGAAATTCAGGAGTTGTCGAATGGTATTGTGTGGCGTCATGTTCCAACAGATGCTAATCCGGCGGATTTAGTATCGAGAGGAACCGATATAGATGAGATTGTTAGCTCGTTATGGTTTGATGGGCCAGGTTTCTTGAAGTTGGAGGAAGACCAGTGGCCTCAGCTTCACCAGATTGAAATAGCGTCGGAAATCAAAACTTCAGAAGACAAAAAATGTGCTGTTGTATGTACATTAGCAGAAGTTGAGCCAAATTGTTTTATAGAACTCATAAATCGTCGCTCCAGCTTTCCCAAAGTAATTCGCATAATGGCTTATGTGCTTCGATTTTGTCACAAGGGGCTCAGGACAGATTCGCTCGTGGTGTCGGCATCAGAAAGAAATATTTCATTTCTAAAACTGATCGCCATAGTCCAACGCACCTCGTTCGAGAGTGAGTTCAAATTACTGAAAAAATCAGCAGTTCTAGCACCAATGTTGCAGTCATTGAATCCATTTATTGAAAAATTTGAGAAAAATGGAATACAATTTGAGCTCATTAGAGTAGGAGGACGTTTGTTACACGGACCTCTCTCCTACGATGCTAAGTTTCCGCTTCTAATGACAAAGAGTTCAGAATTTACTCAACTTTTTGTCAGATATTTACACCGTAGGCACTACCACGCTGGTCCAAAAGTTCTAGTTGGGCTTTTGAGGCAGCAAATTTGGGTGTTAAATGCTCGAAGTTTATGCACTGCAGTTGTGCGAAATTGCATACACTGTTTTCGGTATAAACCAAAATTGTTGGGGCAAATAATGGGAAATTTGCCTGCTGATCGCCTTCGAGAAGGTCGGCCATTTAGAGTGTGTGGAGTAGACTTCTGTGGGCCGTTCTATGTCAGCTATAGGATAAGGGGTAGACCACCTGTAAAAATGTATGTTGCCGTTTTTGTTTGTTTTGCCTCAAAAGCAGTCCATTTAGAACTCGTAACCGACTTGTCAACTGATGCTTTTTTGAATGTATTTAAAAGATTGATTGGGAGACGCGGGCTGCCGGAGACGATGGTCAGCGACAACGCGACGAACTTCGTGGGAGCGAGCAACGTGCTGAAGGAGCTGCAGACGGCGTTCAACAGCAGCAAGGAGGCTCTGACGGACTACGCAGCGGAGAGAGGGGTCCAGTGGAAATTTATCCCCCCCCGCGCCCCGCACTTCGGAGGACTTTGGGAAGCCGCGGTGAAGTCCGCCAAACACAGGCTTCTGAGAGGAGCGAGCAACGCCAACCTTACGCAGGACGAGCTGAGCACGCACCTGGTGGACGTCGAGGCGCTGCTCAACTCCAGGCCGTTGCTCGTCGACAGCAGCGATCCCAGCGATGGAGAGGTGCTGACGCCAGGACACCTGCTTATCGGACAGCCTTTGTTAGCGCTGCCGTCAGAGTGCGAGCCAGACGAGACCAGCAAGAAGCCAGGACCCGGATATTTGAAGCGGTGGCAACAATTGTCGGTGCTCAAACGGCACTTTTGGCACAGGTGGTCCAAGGACTACCTGCACAGTCTCCAGCAGCGAGCGCAATGGGCCAAAGGCGAGGCCAACCTCGAGGAAGGGGCGGTCGTGCTAGTGCACGACGACAACTCGCCCCCTCAGCAATGGATAACAGGGCGCGTAACGCGCACAATTCAAGGGGAGGACGGCAAGGTCCGAGTGGCAGAGCTAAGGACGGCAACAGGCACTACTAAGCGCCCAGTACATAAGCTTGCTCGACTGCCATTGGTAGAAGACCGGAGCTCGTCAACGGGGCCGGAATGTCGGAGCAGCATATTACTTTAAATAGTAGTAATAATATTAAGTATTATATAAATATTATTATAGTTAAATTATTAGTACTATAATGTTACAAGCAAGTGAATTGATAGAGTTAAGCTAGTTTAAGAGAATGTATATGAATTGATTACCATAAGTTTCTCTTATATTGTATGGCAAGCCGATCGGCAATTGCCGACGGCAAATTTGAGAGTGCGTGGCCAAGCTGTGGTCACCGCTCGATTCAGTATTGAAAACTCTGTGAAGCCAGCAGCAATTAAATTTGTAAATTGAGAACCGAACCACCGCGTCTTACATTTTGTTAATAATTTAGTTAGTTCGCTAAAAACGCTTAGCGAATTTTTCATTGGCGCCCGAGCAGGGACATCGGTGTGTTTCGGTTCTATAATTGTTGTTGACAATTGAGTTGTTGCCTGGCCTTCACAGTCGTTTGTACGTGCGGGAAAAAGCAAACTTTAAACAAAGTTTAATCGTTGTAAATCGAGTGCCAAAATTGCTGACCGTTTTCGTCGCCGCCACACCAGTGTTTGCTGCTACGGGACTGGGAATATCGCCGATGGATATGTCAAGTCGATCAATGTCTATTGAAACCCTAGACTGCCTTCAGGTATTTCGTGCCACAAATTGAGCGTGTGTTATTAGATATACGGTTGCAAATCGTAAGCAGTTTAAAATTATTGAACAGCTCAATTTCTGGCACATATATAACTAACACTTGCATGCAAAGTATTCTTGTCTATATGTATGTGTAAATACATTATTAACTGCTAGTAATACATAAATCGCCTAACAAGCCGCCAAAATATTCTGCGAACAGCAGACAACGGTGCAAAGTTACACATACATATGTACATAGAATAACATAAAACATACATAAATACATAAAGGTATACGCACATACATATTTGCGTTTGCACATACACACACGTCCGTTGAACTCGGACCGTTCTTTGCTTGCGCTCTCAGTTTTTTCCGTTTTCGTTTTCGCTTGCATTCGGCGGCGCTTGCATTTGCCGCGGCTTGTATTTTGTTACCCCGCACCCCGCAGATTTTACAGCTGTCTACAAACGTAGCGTCAGCGAACCTTTGATTTGATACTCTTTTCGCTTGTTTCGTTTGTTGATATACATACCACTTAGAGTGCGTGTGTATATATTCTTTCGTTAGCATTGCTTACCCCGCACCCCGCATTTTACATTGCTGCCTACAAACGTAGTTACAGTAAACGTTTAGCTTGCCTTACTTTGGATCGCTTGGATCACTTTCGTTGTTTGTTCACACAACGCATAGGTTGCGTGTGTGTGTGTATTAGGCAAGCTAGATTTACATAGTCGGCGTCGTTGCGAGGGTAGCTCACAAAGTTGTGAGATTATTTTCGTTGTTGAGTTATTGATCTTTTCGTTTAAAGCAACATGTTTGAGTCTGAAAAGACTAGTGAAAAGCCACAAGTCAGCAAAACAGCTGCAAAATTATCGCTATGTTTGCAAAGATTTGATAGGGTTAGCGCTGACATCTCCCGTATGCAAACAGCAATTAAATCAAAGACCATTTCGTCTGATAAAACAGAGTTAGCGTGCCGTTTAGAACTTTTAGACGGTTACATCGAAAAGGCAATGGATTTACAGGCTGAGTTGGATAATTTAAACCCTCAGAATGATTCTAGAGGGCCGTTAGAAGATTTGTGTGTCATCACAAAGGCATTATATATAAATGCATCCAAGGCAACGTCAGAGTCAATAATTGAGCACAATTGCACTATAGTTTCGAGCCAGCGATCCCAACTGCCGAAACTGCGTTTGCCCAGATTTAGTGGCAAACATTCGGAATACAAAAATTTTATCTGCCTGTTTGAAAGTTTGGTCGACAATGACAAGTCCTTGTCAAACGTCGACAAGTTCAACCATTTAGTTTCGTGTTTGTCCGATGAAGCATTGGGGGTAGTTAAGCCGTATCAATTAACGGATTGTAACTATCCAAAGGCCCTCGCTAGTCTCAAGGCAGTATATGACAACAAATGTCTTATATTCTTTGATACTGTTTCGCAATTGTTTGACATACCTAGCATGACAAAACCATCTGCATCGAGTTTGAGATCGATCATAGACACGGTGTCTGCTATTTATGCTTCGTTGTCGTCGTTAGGTAACGACAGAGACATTGCTAATGCAATGATAATTCACATGGTCATGGCAAAGGTAGACCACGGCACCAAATCTCGTTTTGAAGAGCAGCTTGATTATGATACGCTGCCATCCTGGGAAGATTGTGCTAGACAACTGAACAAAAGATATCAGTATTTGTCAACAGAGGAGTCAACTCGTGACAAAACAAAGTCGCGAATTGACGCCAAGAAGCCCCATCAGGGTAAGTCATCCTTCGCTATTTCTGATGGAGGGCGTCCATCAACGTCTGTGTGTGTTTTTTGCAAGTCAGAAACGCACAATATCTCTTCGTGTCCATCGTTTTCTGCCATTTCAGTTATGCAGCGTTTTGAATATGTCAAAGCACAAAAGTTGTGCCTAAATTGTTTAGTTGTTGGGCATACAGTCGCCAAGTGTAAGGCGCCAAAGTGTAGAGTTTGTTCAAGGCCTCACCATTCGTTGCTTCACAGGTATACTACTCCTGATCAAGGTGAGGTATCTACACATCAAGCAACTGTGGCAGACGTGCATTTGGGCCATGTGTCAAATAATGCACAAATTGTTCTCGCCACTGCCGTCGTTAATGTTCAAGACAGATTTGGTCAGTTGCATTCTGCTCGAGCCTTGCTTGATGCTTGAGTGGTTCCCAAATAAATTTGATATCAGAGAGTATGGCCCAGATGTTACGGCTCAAGCGGGAGCCAACATCTTTAGCTATTTCGATGGTTGGAGGTGCAACAATAGATAGCAAAAGCAAGATATGTGCCTCTATTCAGTCGCGCATAAATTCCCACAATTTTTCGGCTGACTGTTGGGTGTTGAAATCCATTTCAACAACACAGCCAGGACAGTCCATGAGTATTTCAAATTGGAAAATACCCAAAAATATAAAGCTGGCAGATCCAGAATTTTATAGGCCAGCTAAGGTGGACATTCTTTTGGGAGCAGAATTATTTTATGAATTGTTGTGCGTTGGGCAAATAAAGCTGGGTTCTGAACTTCCAACAATGCAAAAAACGCTGCTAGGATGGATAGTAGCAGGCAAATATACTGGACAAGTGCCTAGGCATCAGTTCAGTGGGTGTTTAGTAGCCCAAACTAATTGTTCTCTCGACTCGTTAGTTAACCGTTTCTGGGAATTGGATCAATGTCCGTTCGAGTCGAAGGCTGGTCGCCAAACAGCTGAACAACAAGCTTGTGAACTGTTCTTCAAGAAAACTGTAAAGTTATCTTCTGGTCGTTTCCAAGTGGATCTCCCTTTCAAGACCGATCCTAAAGTTCTTGGCTTGTCCTTTCAAACTGCTGAAAGGCGTTTTTTGCAACTTGAGCGTAAATTATCGAAGGATGCAGTTCTAAAAAGCATGTACCATGACTTCATGAAAGAATATTTGGATTTGGGACATATGTCCATTCTGAAGTCAACTCCTCTAGGACAGCATTATTATATTCCTCATCAATGCGTTCTTAGGCCTGAAAGTTCCTCCACCAAGCTTCGTGTAGTTTTCGACGCTTCTAGTAAGACGTCAACAGCTGTTTCTCTAAACGAAACACTGATGGTGGGGCCGACAATTCAGAGGGAGCTATATTCAACCCTGATTAACTTCCGGTTGAATAAGTATGCCGTAACTGCTGACATTTCAAAAATGTACAGGCAGATCAATATTTCTGAGAAAGACAGAAATTTCCAACTAATTTTGTGGAGAGAAAATACCTCACAAAATATTCAAGCATACCGACTTAGTACAGTCACATATGGTACAGCTTCTGCACCCTTTCTGGCGATACGCTGCTTACTTGAACTGGCCAACATGCACGCCCAATCACATCCTATTGGATCAGATGTGATTAAAACGTGTTTCTATGTTGACGATATGTTGGCAGGTGCAGATAGTGTTAAAGAACTTAACGCTATTTGCAATCAAGTTCAAACAATATTGGAATCAGGAGGTTTTCCACTTGCCAAGTGGGCAACCAACTGTAGTGATCTGTCGTTTAAAACAAAAGCCGGTGACGAAGTGACTCTGAAGATTGATGAGCAGAGTTCCGTCAAAACTCTTGGGATGCGCTGGGCACCTCAAGAGGATATATTTAAATATTATCTCGACGTGGACAGCTTTGTTTCGGATAGGCCAACGAAACGCAACATATTGTCTGCAGCGTCTCGTTTATTTGACCCTCTTGGGCTGCTATGTCCAATTGTTACCAAGGCCAAAATGTTGTTGCAGGAATTGTGGAGACTTAAAATAGATTGGGATGAAGCCATTCCAATGAGCCTTCACACGACATGGAATAGGTTCACCATGACGTTGCGCGATTTACACAAAATTCGCATTCCTCGATACGTATGTCTTAATACGTATCAAAGGGTTCAAATACATGGCTTTGCTGATGCATCCAGTCATGCGTACGGTTGTTGCATCTACGTGCGAACGTGCAGCAACCGAGACGTCGGCACTACATTGCTCACTGCAAAGTCTAGGGTAGCTCCACTAAACGTGAAGACAATACCCCGATTAGAATTATGCGCAGCACTCTTGTTGGTTAAGCTGTGGCACCAAATTGCGACAACTCTAACCAAATTTAGCATTGAAAGTTTGAATTTCTGGTCGGATTCACAGGTTGTGTTATACTGGCTTAAACGCGATTCTTGCACATTGGGCACATTTGTGGCAAATAGAGTTGCAGAAATTCAGGAGTTGTCGAATGGTATTGTGTGGCGTCATGTTCCAACAGATGCTAATCCGGCGGATTTAGTATCGAGAGGAACCGATATAGATGAGATTGTTAGCTCGTTATGGTTTGATGGGCCAGGTTTCTTGAAGTTGGAGGAAGACCAGTGGCCTCAGCTTCACCAGATTGAAATAGCGTCGGAAATCAAAACTTCAGAAGACAAAAAATGTGCTGTTGTATGTACATTAGCAGAAGTTGAGCCAAATTGTTTTATAGAACTCATAAATCGTCGCTCCAGCTTTCCTAAAGTAGTTCGCATAATGGCTTATGTGCTTCGATTTTGTCACAAGGGGCTCAGGACAGATTCGCTCGTGGTGTCGGCATCAGAAAGGAATATTTAATTTCTAAAACTGATCGCCATAGTCCAACGCACCTCGTTCGAGAGTGAGTTCAAATTACTGAAAAAATCATCACCAATGTTGCAGTCATTGAATCCATTTATTGAAAAATTTGAGAAAAATGGAATACAATTTGAGCTCATTAGAGTAGGAGGACGTTTGTTACACGGACCTCCTACGATGCTAAGTTTCCGCTTCTAATGACAAAGAGTTCAGAATTTACGCAACTTTTTGTCAGATATTTACACCGTAGGCACTACCACGCTGGTCCAAAAGTTCTAGTTGGGCTTTTGAGGCAGCAAATTTGGGTGTTAAATGCTCGAAGTTTATGCACTGCAGTTGTGCGAAATTGCATACACTGTTTTCGGTATAAACCAAAATTGTTGGGGCAAATAATGGGAAATTTGCCTGCTGATCGCCTTCGAGAAGGTCGGCCATTTAGAGTGTGTGGAGTAGACTTCTGTGGGCCGTTCTATGTCAGCTATAGGATAAGGGGTAGACCA
This sequence comes from Zaprionus inermis, assembly GCA_018151445.1. Classification (NCBI taxonomy): domain Eukaryota; kingdom Metazoa; phylum Arthropoda; class Insecta; order Diptera; family Drosophilidae; genus Zaprionus; species Zaprionus inermis. The sequence continues at coordinate 22,602 of JAECXD010000702.1, read as the reverse complement.
CCTGTAAAAATGTATGTTGCCGTTTTTGTTTGTTTTTGCCTCAAAAGCAGTCCATTTAGAACTCGTAACCGACTTGTCAACTGATGCTTTTTTGAATGTATTTAAAAGATTGATTGGGAGACGCGGGCTGCCGGAGACGATGGTCAGCGACAACGCGACGAACTTCGTGGGAGCGAGCAACGTGCTGAAGGAGCTGCAGACGGCGTTCAACAGCAGCAAGGAGGCTCTGACGGACTACGCAGCGGAGAGAGGGGTCCAGTGGAAATTCATCCCCCCCCGCGCCCCGCACTTCGGAGGACTTTGGGAAGCCGCGGTGAAGTCCGCCAAACACAGGCTTCTGAGAGGAGCGAGCAACGCCAACCTTACGCAGGACGAGCTGAGCACGCACCTGGTGGACGTGGAGGCGCTGCTCAACTCCAGGCCGTTGCTCGTCGACAGCAGCGATCCCAGCGATGGAGAGGTGCTGACGCCAGGACACCTACTTATCGGACAGCCTTTGTTAGCGCTGCCGTCAGAGTGCGAGCCAGACGAGACCAGCAAGAAGCCAGGACTCGGATATTTGAAGCGGTGGCAACAATTGTCGGTGCTCAAACGGCACTTTTGGCACAGGTGGTCCAAGGACTACCTGCACAGCCTCCAGCAGCGAGCGCAATGGGCCAAAGGCGAGGCCAACCTCGAGGAAGGGGCGGTCGTGCTAGTGCACGACGACAACTCCCCCCCTCAGCAATGGATCACAGGGCGCGTAACGCGCACAATTCAAGGGGAGGACGGCAAGGTCCGAGTGGCAGAGCTAAGGACGGCAAACGGGACCTACTAAGCGCCCAGTACACAAGCTTGCTCGACTGCCATTGGTAGAAGACCGGAGCTCATCAACGGGGCCGGAATGTCGGAGCAGCATAGTATTATAAATAGGATTAATAATATTAAATATTATGTAAATAGTATTATAGTTAAATGGTTATCACTATAAGGTTACAAAACACATTGAATTGATAGAGTTAAGCTAGTTTAAGAGAATGTAGATGAATTGATTACCATAAGTTTCTCTTATATTGTATGGCAAGCCGATCGGCAATTGCCGACGGCAAATTTGAGAGTGCGTGGCCAAGCTGTGGTCACCGCTCGAATTTAGTATTGAAAAATCTGTGAAGCCAGCAGCAATTAAATTGTAAATCGAGAAACTGAACCACCGCGTCTTACATTTTGTTGAGTAATTTAATTAGTTCGCTAAAAACGCTTAGCGAATTTTTTTTTTTTTGAGGAAAAAACGGCCTCTTATTTTTTTTTTTTTTTTTTTTTTTTTTTATTTTGTTTAGCGGGGGGGTGGTTTTTTTCGTGTTTGTCTGTTTGTTTTTTTGTTTTTTTTTTTTTTCGGCGTTTTTATAAATTATAATTTTTTTATTATAAGAGTTAGAGGTAATAAATTTGGGGATATAATTTTTTTTTTTTGATCCCTGTTAAATTTTTTTTTGGTTTTTTGCCACCCCCCTACCCGCCCCCATAAATCGAAAAAAAGTCGATTGTAGGCTGAAAAAATAGCTCTTCAGCAATCTTTTTTTATACATGTGATAAAAACTACCATACTATGTTGCGAAAGTTTCAATAAGATCGGCCGATAAATAAGGAAGATATTCAAGAAATAGTATTTTTTTTTTGGACGTTGATACAATGAATGTATAATCAAGTGGTCCTTGCAAAACCAAGCCGATGCTTGTTACGCGCGGATCCCAGACACAGCGAATGTCCCCCTCCCGCCCAGCCGACCGAGGGGCACAGTCGTCTAACGTACGACTCGAAACGCGAAATAGAGAACGCGGGCATGCAAAGATACCGAGATAGAAAAGAATTTCGAGGAGAGATTACTTAATTTCTAGATAGGTAGGACAATATTTCAAATTTTAGGCATGCAACAGAGGAAGCGTTAGAAGAAAGAAAGTAATGATTATTATAGTCAGAACATAATACCCTAAATGGATCGTGAAGGGCATAGTTCGACCTACAATTAGGAAGAGTTAGTGGTAAGTAATTACGTGTTAATCTACAAGGGGCAGAAAAGTGTAGCTGGCTAACCAGGTCAACACTGTCAATGTCACCTTGGATGAGGTTATTAATAAATACTACACCCAGCATGGTTCTACGATTAGCTAGAGAAGGTAAGTTAAGTAGTAGAAGTCTACTGCCATAGGAAGGAAGTCTTAAATTTACGTCCCAGTTAAGGCCTCGTAAGGCGAAAATTAAAAAATTTTTTTGTACAGATTCAATGCGGTTTTTGTGAGTAGTGTGGTGGGGACACCATACGCATGATCCATATTCCAGAATTGGACGAACAAGTGAGGTATAGAGGGTCTTTGTTACATAAGGATCGTCAAACTCCTTAGACCATCTTTTAATAAAGCCAAGCACACTCATGGCTTTATTGACCATGTGGGAAATATGTTCGGAAAACTTTAGTTTTCGGTCCAAACGGACCCCAAGATCATCAACTAGAGTAATTCTTTCTAAGACACAACCACAAAGAGTGTAGGAAACGTACTTTGGACTGGCTCGATAGAATGTCATCAGCTTGCATTTGGAGCTGTTCAGGTTTAAGAAATTTGCACAACACCAGGAATGAAAACTATTTAGGTCGGCTTGTAAGTAAGAGTGGCAGTTGTCATCTTTAAATTGATAACAAAGCTTTACATCGTCCGCATACATGAGAGTATTGCCTTGTGACCATGTGCTTATTTCGGTTTTTCCTAATGTTAGTTCCCGAGTTCAACTCCAGCAGAAGCCAATTTTTTTTTTTAATTATGTACACCGAAAATATTCATATTGCAATTTTATCGGCCATTGCGTAAGAAGTGCAATGGCCGAGTGGTGATGCTAGTTGACTGTTAAGCGTGTGGCCCGGAGTTTCAATAAGATCGGCCGATAAATTTGGAAGATATTCAAGAGTATTGCACTCTGGCCATGTGCTTATGTCGGTTTTTCCTAATGTTAGTTCCCGAGTTCAACTCCAGCAGCAGGCAACTTTTTTTTTAATTATGTGCACCGAAAATATTCATTTTGCAATTTTATCATCCGTTGCGTAAGAAGTGCAGTAGTCGAGTGGTGATGGTAGTTGACTGTTCAGCGAGAGGTCCGGAGTTCAACTCCTGGGTGCGACGTCGGCCGGCGGCTGTGTGATGTGTATTTTTTTACTTTTGAAAAATATTTATGTTTAATTAAAATTAATTTGAATAAACGGAAATTGATGTGGAGAAGAATATAAGCAAATGATAAACAAATCAACGCCGCCGCGCCGCATTGCATATTTTTTATTTTCATGTATAATAATCTAAATGGTCTGATAATGCAACTTTGCCGACGTTGGTGTCAGTACGGTGACGGCGAGGTAGAAGTAGTGGCTGCTTGTAGAGGTTTTGTTTTTGGAGACCGATGGTTCGAATCCACATGGGCCCAACAAATAGTTTGTTTTATTTTGTTGTTCCGTTTTTTTTTTTTTTTTTGTCGAAGCCATATTAATTTATATTACACATGTACATTGTAAATTCATGGTCCATGTTATTTAAGTTTTACTCCAAAAATCAAGTGCAATTGGACTTGGTATTGCAGAAGTTTTCTATTTTAATACCAGTAAAGTAAAGTAATAAAGTAATAATTATGACATTTGTTTTGCAATGTATATAAAGTAAAAAAATAAGTTTTTAATATATTTAAGGTCAGTTAGAATCGAAAGAGATAGTCAGCATCAATAGACTCAAGAAATCTGATTTGACATATTCAACTGATTCATTACAATGTGAGACACCACATATGCATGTATGGACGTCTCATTTGCGTATACATCAAACAGCCAAGTTCCAACTGTAAGGAAATAAGCCGAAGCCCAATATCCAATTAGAACTATGAATGTCGAACTCGCTTAGACAATGTCGAACGCGCATAGCAAGAACGCATTGTTTACATTTAACACGCGCCTTTTTTCGTAGTGTTGCCCGCTGCGAAAAGGCGCGTGCCAGCATTTTTCCCGCTTTTTGACACTTTTATTTTGGCATTCACATTTAAATTCGTTATAAGCGATTAATTGAGTGGCAGTGAATGTGAGCTAAACTAATAAAAATGACATCGTAACGCAATTTTTATTGCGAATAAATATTAATAGTTCTATTACTTTAATAAATATAATAATTATTATTATTATTAATATTTATTAAATTTTATAATAATTAAATTTGGTTATTAATCATATAAAAAAGTTTTGCAATAGCTGTACAGTATACAGCAATAGCTGTATATATATATATATATATATGTATATGTATATATAATAACAGGCAGAAAGAGACATCTCCGGCCTCATATAGTATATATATATTCTGAATCAGCATGAACAGCCGAGTCGATCTAGCCATGTCCGTCTGTTCGTCTGTCTGTCTGTCCGTCCGTGTGAAAATCTAGATCTCAGCTATTATAAGAGCTAGAGCTACCAAATTTGGGGACAATATGTGTTATTTCTGCACGCTGATCAAGTTTATTTTGGATTTTTGCCACGCCTCTACCCGCCCCCATAAATCGAAAAAAGTCGATTGTAGCTGCAAATATAGCTCTACAGCAATCATTTTTTATACATGTGATAAAAACTACCATACTATGTTGCGAAAGTTTCAATAAGATCGGCCGATAAATAAGGAAGATATTCAAGAAATAGTATTTTTTTTTTTTTTGGACGTTGATACAATGAATGTATAATCAAGTGGTCCTTGCAAAACCAAGCCGATGCTTGTTACGCGCGGAGCGAATGTCCCCCTCCCGCCCAGCCGACCGAGGGGCACAGTCGTCTAACGTACGACTCGAAACGCGAAATAGAGAACGCGGGCATGCAAAGATACCGAGATAGAAAAGAATTTCGAGGAGAGATTACTTAATTTCTAGATAGGTAGGACAATATTTCAAATTTTAGGCATGCAACAGAGGAAGCGTTAGAAGAAAGAAAGTAATGATTATTATAGTCAGAACATAATACCCTAAATGGATCGTGAAGGGCATAGTTCGACCTACAATTAGGAAGAGTTAGTGGTAAGTAATTACGTGTTAATCTACAAGGGACAGAAAAGTGTAGCTGGCTAACCAGGTCAACACTGTCAATGTCACCTTGGATGAGGTTATTAATAAATACTACACCCAGCATGGTTCTACGATTAGCTAGAGAAGGTAAGTTAAGTAGTAGAAGTCTACTGCCATAGGAAGAAAGTCTTAAATTTACGTCCCAGTTAAGGCCTCGTAAGGCGAAAATTAAAAAAATTTTTTGTACAGATTCAATGCGGTTTTTGTGAGTAGTGTAGTGGGGACACCATACGCATGATCCATATTCCAGAATTGGACGAACAAGTGAGGTATAGAGGGTCTTTGTTACATAAGGATCGTCAAACTCCTTAGACCATCTTTTAATAAAGCCAAGCACACCCATGGCTTTATTGACCATGTGGGAAATATGTTCGGAAAACTTTAGTTTTCGGTCCAAACGGACCCCAAGATCATCAACTAGAGTAATTCTTTCTAAGACACAACCACAAAGAGTGTAGGAAACGTACTTTGGACTGGCTCGATAGAATGTCATCAGCTTGCATTTGGAGCTGTTCAGGTTTAAGAAATTTGCACAACACCAGGAATGAAAACTATTTAGGTCGGCTTGTAAGTAAGAGTGGCAGTTGTCATCTTTAAATTGATAACAAAGCTTTACATCGTCCGCATACATGAGAGTATTTCCTTGTGACCATGTGCTTATTTCGGTTTTTCCTAATGTTAGTTCCCGAGTTCAACTCCAGCAGCAGGCAACTTTTTTTTTTTAATTATGTACACCGAAAATATTCATATTGCAATTTTATCGGCCATTGCGTAAAAAGTGCAATGGCCGAGTGGTGATGCTAGTTGACTGTTAAGCGTGTGGCCCGGGGTTCAACTCCTAGCTTCGACGTTGGCCGGCGGCTGTGTGATGTGTTTTTTTGACTTTTGAAAAATATTTATGTTTAATTCAAATTAATTTGAATAAACAGAAATTGATGGGGAGAAGAAAACAAGCAAATGATAATCAAAACAACGCCGCGCCGCTTTGCATATTTATTCATTACATGTATTTAAACAATTTGATGAGGTGATGGCAGCGTTAGGGTACTACGGGTGGCAACGCTGCAGGGCCTATCGATAGAAGCAGAGTTGCAGTAAAAAATAATCGAGGAGTCAGTTGTTGCAGTTGAAATCAAGAAGTCGCAAGATAAAGTCGGAAGTTAAGTTGTTGTAAAAGGCAAGCAAGTCGGTTTGTCTTTTAATATAGAATTTTTGTAGCAAAGACGTCGGTCGGTCAATATCGTTTTTTGAAGGACTAAGGAGAACTTAAAAGAACTAAACTAACCTAAACTTAATATTTGTACTATCTAATATGTACAATTACCTAATATTTCAATAAATATTACATTTGGGGGCTCAACCGCTGAACAAACAATTTATATAAACTCAACTATCTGTGCAAAAAAATGACGTCGTGGTGAAATAGCGTCAAAAAACTAAAATTTCGTTTGTGTGTATGTGTTGGCGCCGCAAAGCGCAATTTCGAGAAAAGTAACGGTTAAAGACGGCGAGACAAATGCCAAGTGCTCCGCGCTCGAAAGCGAATGCCAGAAAGGGTGTGAAAGAGACAACAGTAGATAAAGGTGAAACACCAAAACGTCGCGACAAATGAATACACGAAGACAAGCACAAGAAGAAGAAACAGAAGAGATGGAAAATCAAGTAAAGTTGCAGCAAATTATTCAACTTTTAAGCCTAAAAATTCAAGCTGATGAGGTGGCGCAAAATACGCCAAAAGTCTCAATTGAATGTTTTGGCAATGTTGTAGAAGATTTTGACGGCGAGACGGTGCCGGTCAAAAATTGGATTGAAAATTTTGAGTTGAATGCTGACGCGTTTGGATTAAACGAGAGGCAAAAATATGTTCAAGCACGGTCAAAGATGACAAAAACAGCACAGTTATTCTTCGAATCGGAGTTGGTAGGATCGTATGATGAATTAAAAGCAGCACTGTTGAAAGAATTTAAACAAATAATGGGATGTGCAGAAGTACATGAAAAACTGGCAAATAGAGAGTTTTCATGAATATATTTTGCAAATGAATAAAATAGCCGTACTGGGTAATGTTGAAACAAAGTCTGTAATAAGTTATATTGTTAAAGGATTGAGCATCAAAAACGAATATAAGTTTATAATGCATGCTTGTACCACTTATGATGAACTTAAAGAGCGGTATGAAAATTTTGAACTGGTTGATAAGAGCACGAAAGAGAAACAGAATTATAGTGGCGGTCAGCAAAATCACAACAACAATAAAAAGGCAGCTCGGTGCTTCAATTGTGGATCGTCGCAACATATGAAGAAAGATTGTGATGTTGGAATGAAGTGCTTCAAGTGTGGTGCTACTGGCCATATTTCAACGAGTTGCCCGCAGTCAGTGAATTTGGTGCAAGTTGGCAAGGATGACAAACGGTTGAAAAGTATTTTAATTAATGGAGTTGATGTTACGTGCCTGGTTGACACGGGTGCTGATGTCTCGATCGTAAAGCATTCGCTGTACAAGAAGCTAGTGGATGTTATGCTGAGTCAATGTCACTCTGTGTTGCGTGGCTTGGGCAATACGGGCACTGTTGGCTAAGTTCGGTTTGCGTATAAAGTTGAAGAAATGCCATTTTCTTGAACACAAAATCAACTTTTTGGGACACACAGTACAAGATGGAAAGATTTGGCCTGGCAAAGAGAAAACAGTTGTCGTGAAGCAGTTTGCAGTACCTAAGAATGTAAAAGCAGTCCAATCCTTTTTGGGTCTAACAGGATTCTTTGGAGAGTTTGTGAAAGACTTTTCCATTATTGCATGATCCTTGACCAATCTTTTAAAGAAAGATGCTACTTTTAAGTTAGAGTCCAAGGAATATGCAGCCATTGAAAATCTGAAGAGTGCATTGTGCGACGGCCCAGTTTTAAGGATTTACTGTAGAGGTGCATTGACGGAATTGCACACAGACGCTTCGAAGGACGGTTTTGGTGCCACTTTGCTACAATATTTTGACGATCAATTGCACCCCATATTTTATTGGAGCAAGAAGACTAGTAAAAGTGAATCAGGACGAAAGAGCTGCATTTTGGAAGTAAAAGCAGCCTATCTGGTTATGAAAAAGTTTCGGCATTATTTGCTTGGCGTTCCGTTTAAGCTGGTTACGGACAACATAGCTCTCACACAAACCATTCGAAAGAGAGACGTTCCACGGGAGGTAGCAGAATGGACTTTATACATGGCAGACTTCGCCTTCAAGGCAGAGGATCGAGCGGGTGAGAAAACGCGTCATGTGGATTGTCTTAGTCGGTATGCCAGCGACGTCTTCTTTGTATCAGCTTAGATATCATGTCTGTTGAAAGCTGCCCAACAAAAAGATGAATATATTCAGGCTTTATGCACAGTTTTGGAAGAACGGCCCTACAACGACATCAAACTGAAGGGAGGAATTCTGTTCAAGCTTATCAAAGGAAATGATTTGCTTGTTATACCTAAACTAATGGAACGTGAAATCTTAAGTGAAGCACACGGAGTTGGACATTTTGCGAGTCAGAAGACCATTAATTCTATAGAACAGCAGTTTTGGATTCCACATTTGGAGAGCAAGATCACAAAATTTATTAGCACATGCATTCCGTGTATTATTTCCAACAAGAAGCTGGGTAAACAGGACGCATTTTTATGCTGTATTGAGAAAGGTGACAAACCGTTACACACTTTGCATGCTGATCACTTAGGACCGATGGACGCGTCGTCGAAACAGTATAAGTACATCTTCGCACTTGTTGATGGATTTTCAAAATTCGTGTGGATTTTTACAACAAAATCAAATGGAAGAGTGGTCAAAAGTCTATGGTAATCCGACCAGAATAATAACAGACAGAGGAGTTGCTTTTACATCAGATGCGTTTCACGACTACGCCAAAACAAATGGAATAGAGCATGTTTTAACAACAACTGGTGTGCCCAGAGGAAACGTGCAGGTAGAGAGAATTAATAGATCTATTTTGTCAATTATCTGTAAATTGTCGGCCGAAGATTCTTCAAAGTGGTATAAGTTTATCTCGCAGGTGCAAAAAGCTATGAATTCCCATATAAGTTGCTTTACAAAGAAATCTCCTTTCGAGATAATGTTTGGACTAAAAATGAAAACTAAATTGAGTGATAGATTATTGGAACTTTAAAAAATTGAAATGCTTGAAGAATTCGACAAAGAGAGGGAGGCATTACGACAGACGGCTAAGGAGCAAATACAAAAGGCTCAAGATCTTTATAAGAAAAACTATGATAAAAAGCGCAAAGGAGATGTCATATACAAGGAAGGTGATCTGGTGGCAGTAAAGTGTACTCAGTTCGTTGCGGGAAAGAAGTTAGCAAGCACTTTTCTTGGACCATATGAAGTAACAAAGGAAAAGCGTAATGACAGATATGAAGTTCGAAAAGCAGCCCAAGGAGAAGGTCCCAACAAAACGCATATGAGTGCTGATAACATGAAGCTATGGAGGTATGCTGAAAACAACGAGGATGACTTATCGTCTGGGACAGACGATGATGAGCAGATGGATGGCCGAATATAAACAATATGATGAGGTGATGGCAACGTGAGTTGAAGTCAAGAAGTCGCAAGATAAAGTCGGAAGTTAAGTTGTTGTAAAAGGCAAGCAAGTCGGTTTGTCTTTTAATATAGAACTGTTGTAGCAAAGACGTCGGTCGGTCAATGTCGTTTTTTGAAGGACTAAGGAGAACTTAAAAGAACTAAACTAAACTAAACTTAATATTTGTACTATCTAATATGTACAATTACCTAATATTTCAATAAATATTACAAATATAATAATCTAAATTGTCTCATAATGCAACTTTGCCGACGTTGGTATCAGTGCGGTGACGGCGAGTAGTGGAAGTAGTGGCCGCTTGCAGAGATTTTTTTTTTGGAGACCAATGGTTCGAATCCACATGGGCCCAACAAATAATATGTGTTATTTCGTTCCGTTGTTGTTGTTTTTTATAACCGCTACTCGAAGAGTATAAGGGTATTATAGCTTTCTGCCAATCGAAAATGTTTGTAACAGGCAGAAAGAGAAATCTCCGATCCCATAAAGTATATATATTCTGAATCAGCATGAACAGCCGAGTCGATATAGCCATGTCCGTCTGTCCATCTGTCCGTCTGTCCGTGTGTCCGTCTGTCTGTCTGTCCGTCCGTGTGAAAACCTAGATCCCAGCTATTATAAGAGCTAGAGCTACCATAATTTGGGGACAATATGTGTTATTTCTGCACGCTGATCAAGTTTATTTTGGATTTTTGCCACGCCTTTACCCGCCCCCATAATTCGAAAAAAGTCGATTGTAGCTGCAAATATAGCTCTACAGCAATCATTTTTTATACTTGTGATAAAAACTAGCTTACGGGCATGTTGCGAAAGTTTCAATGAGATTTTGTGAGGCACCAATTATGTATAATCATATGAATATGCGTTCTTTCACACATGCATAATTAAAAGCCCTCTGCTGAGTTATTTGTGTTGCAAAATTGAAAATAAGTTTATAGTATATTTAAAGCCACTTAGAATCGAAAAAGACATTGAGCAGCAATGCAAAAAACAAACGACAAATCTAATTAGATATGTTAAGATGTATTGTGAGGCACCATATATGTTCTTTCATACATGAATAATTTAAAGCCCTCTTCTGAGATACTTTCAATATGATCGGCCGATAAATAAAGAAGATATTCAAGAAATAGTATTGCACTGTGACCATGTGCTTATGTCGGTTTTTCCTAATGTTAGTTCCCGAATTCAACTCCAGCAGCAGGCAACTTTTTTTTTATTTATGTGCACCGAAAATATTAATAATGCAATTTTATCGGTTATTGCGTATGAAACGCAGTGGCCGAGTGGTGATGATAGTTGACTGTTAAGCGAGAGGTTCGTAGTTCAACTCCTGGGTGCGGCGACCGACTTATATTTTTCGTATCTTATATTTGTTTTTTATTATACAACGTGTTGCAAAAATTAAAATAAGTTTATAGTATATTTAAAGCCACTAAGAATCGAAAGAGACATTGAGCAGCAATGCAAAAAACAAACGACAAATCTAATTAGATATGTTGAGGGTATTGTGAAGCACCAATTATGTATAATCATATGTATATGCATTCTTTCACACATGCATAATTAAAAGCAGCGACCGACTTATATTTTTTTTTCGTATCTTATATTTGTTTTTTATTTACAGCGTGTTGCAAAATTGAAAATATGTTTTTAGTATATTTAAAGCCACTTAGAATCGAAAGAGACATTGAGCAGTAATGCAAAAAAAACATGACAAATCTTATTTGGATATGTTGAGAGGTATTGTGAGGCACCAATTATGTATAATCATATGTATATGCGTTCTTTCACATATGCATAATTAAAAGCAGCGACCGACTTAAATTTTTTTTTTCGTATCTTATATTTGTTTTTTATTTACAGCGTGTTGCAAAATTTAAAATATGTTTTTAGTATATTTAAAGCCACTTAGAAAAAAAGAGACATTGAGCAGCAATGCATAAATAAACGACAAATCTAATTTGATATGTTGAGGGTATTGTGAGGCACCAATTATGTATAATCATATGTATATGCGTTCTTTCACACATGCATAATAAAAAGCAGCAACCGACTTATATTTTTTTTTCGTATCTTATATTTGTTCTTTATTTACAGCGTGTTGCAAAATTGAAAATATGTTTTTAGTATATTTAAAGCCACTTAGAATCGAAAGAGACATTGAGCAGTAATGCAAAAAAAACATGACAAATCTTATTTGTATATGTTGAGAGGTATTGTGAGGCACCAATTATGTATAATCATATTTATATGCGTTCTTTCACACATGCATAATTAAAAGCAGCGACCGACTTACATTTTTTTTTCGTATCTTGTATTTGTTTTTTATTAACAGCGTGTTGCAAAATTTAAAATATGTTTTTAGTATATTTAAAGCCACTTAGAAAAAAAGAGACATTGAGCAGCAATGCATAAAACAAACAACATATCTAATTAGATATGTTAAGATGTATTGAGAGGCACCATATATGTATATACCTATCTACAGGCGTTCTTTCATAAATGAATAATTTAAAGCCCTCTTCTGAGTTATTTTCAATAAGATCGGCCGATAAATAAAGAAGATATTCAAGAAATAGTATTGCACTGTGACCATGTGCTTATGTCGGTTTTTCCTAATGTTAGTTCCCGAATTCAACTCCAGCAGCAGGCAACTTTTTTTTTATTTATATGCACCGAAAATATTAATAATGCAATTTTATCGGTCATTGCGTAAGAACGCAGTGGCCGAGTGGTGATGGTAGTTGACTGTTAAGCGAGAGGTTCGGAGTTCAACTCCTGGGTGCGGCGACCGACTTAAATTTATTTTTCGTATCTTATATTTGTTTTTTATTTTACAGTGTGTTGCAAAATTTAAAATAAGTTTATAGTATATTTAAAGCCACTTAGAATCGAAAGAGACATTGAGCAGCAATGCAAAAAACAAACAACAAATCTAATTAGATAAGCGAGAGGTTCGTAGTTCAACTCCTGGGTGCGGCGACCGACTTATATTTTTCGTATCTTATATTTGTTTTTTATTATACAACGTGTTGCAAAAATTAAAATAAGTTTATAGTATATTTAAAGCCACTAAGAATCGAAAGAGACATTGAGCAGCAATGCAAAAAACAAACGACAAATCTAATTAGATATGTTGAGGGTATTGTGAAGCACCAATTATGTATAATCATATGTATATGCATTCTTTCACACATGCATAATTAAAAGCAGCGACCGACTTATATTTTTTTTTTTCGTATCTTATATTTGTTTTTTATTTACAGCGTGTTGCAAAATTGAAAATATGTTTTTAGTATATTTAAAGCCACTTAGAATCGAAAGAGACATTGAGCAGTAATGCAAAAAAAACATGACAAATCTTATTTGGATATGTTGAGAGGTATTGTGAGGCACCAATTATGTATAATCATATGTATATGCGTTCTTTCACATATGCATAATTAAAAGCAGCGACCGACTTAAATTTTTTTTTCGTATCTTATATTTGTTTTTTATTTACAGCGTGTTGCAAAATTTAAAATATGTTTTTAGTATATTTAAAGCCACTTAGAAAAAAAGAGACATTGAGCAGCAATGCATAAATAAACGACAAATCTAATTTGATATGTTGAGGGTATTGTGAGGCACCAATTATGTATAATCATATGTATATGCGTTCTTTCACACATGCATAATAAAAAGCAGCAACCGACTTATATTTTTTTTTCGTATCTTATATTTGTTCTTTATTTACAGCGTGTTGCAAAATTGAAAATATGTTTTTAGTATATTTAAAGCCACTTAGAATCGAAAGAGACATTGAGCAGTAATGCAAAAAAAACATGACAAATCTTATTTGTATATGTTGAGAGGTATTGTGAGGCACCAATTATGTATAATCATATTTATATGCGTTCTTTCACACATGCATAATTAAAAGCAGCGACCGACTTACATTTTTTTTTCGTATCTTATATTTGTTTTTTATTAACAGCGTGTTGCAAAATTTAAAATATGTTTTTAGTATATTTAAAGCCACTTAGAAAAAAAAGAGACATTGAGCAGCAATGCATAAAACAAACAACATATCTAATTAGATATGTTAAGATGTATTGAGAGGCACCATATATGTATATACCTATCTACAGGCGTTCTTTCATAAATGAATAATTTAAAGCCCTCTTCTGAGTTATTTTCAATAAGATCGGCCGATAAATAAAGAAGATATTCAAGAAATAGTATTGCACTGTGACCATGTGCTTCCGTCGGTTTTTCCTAATGTTAGTTCCCGAATTCAACTCCAGCAGCAGGCAACTTTTTTTTTTATTTATATGCACCGAAAATATTAATAATGCAATTTTATCGGTCATTGCGTAAGAACGCAGTGGCCGAGTGGTGATGGTAGTTGACTGTTAAGCGAGAGGTTCGGAGTTCAACTCCTGGGTGCGGCGACCGACTTAAATTTATTTTTCGTATCTTATATTTGTTTTTTATTTTACAGTGTGTTGCAAAATTTAAAATAAGTTTATAGTATATTTAAAGCCACTTAGAATCGAAAGAGACATTGAGCAGCAATGCAAAAAACAAACAACAAATCTAATTAGATATGTAGAGAGGTATTGTGAGGCACTAATTATGTATAATCATATGTATATGCATTCTTTCACACGTGCATAATTAAAAGCCCTCTGCTCAGTTATTATACCCGCTACTCGAAGAGTATAAGGGTATTATAACTTTGTGCCAACCGAAAATGTTTGTAACAGGCAGAAGGAGACATCTCCGACCACATAAAGTATATATAATCTGAATCAGCATGAACAGCCGAGTCGATATAGCCATGTCCATCTGTCCGTCTGTCTGTCCATATGAAAACTTAGATCTCAGCTAGTATAAGAGCTATAGCTACCAAATTTAGAGACAATATGTGTTTATTATGCCCGCAGATCAAAATTATTTTGAATTTTTGCCACGCCTCCATCCGCTCCCATAAATCGAAAAAAAGTCGATTGTAGCTGCAAATATAGCTCTACTCATTTTTTATCCATGTAATAAAAACCACCATGCGGGCGTGTTGCGAAAGTTTCAATAAGATCGGCCGATAAATAAGGAAGATATTCAAGAAATAGTATTGCCCTGTGGCCATGTGCTTATGTCGGTTTTTCCTAATGTTAGTACCCGAGTTCAACACCTGCAGCAGACAACTTTTTTTAATTATGTGGCAACTCTTTTTTTTTAATTATGTGCACCGAAAATATTCATAGTGCAATTTTATCGGTCATTGCGTAAGAAACGCAGTGGCCGAGTGGTGATGGTAGTTGACTGTTAAGCGAGAGGTTCGGAGTTCAACTCCCGGGTGCGGCGACCACCTTATATTTTTTTTTTCGCATCTTATATTTGTTTTTTATTTACAGCGTGTTGCAAAATTTAAAATAAGTTTTTAGTATATTTAAAGCCACTTAGAATCGAATGAGGTATTGAGCAGCAATGCAAAAAACAAACGACAAATCTAATTAGATATGTTAAGATGTATTGTGAGGCACCATATATGTATGTACATATGTATAGGCGTTCCTTCATACATGAATAATTTAAAGCCCTCTTTTGAGATATTTTCAATAAGATCGGCAGATAAATAAGGAAGATTTTCATGAAATAGTATTGAACTGTGACCATGTGCTTATGTCGGATTTTCCTAATGTTAGTTCCCGAATTCAACTCCAGCAGCAGGCAACTTTTTTTATTTGTGTGCACCGAAAATATTCATAATGCAATTTTATCGGTCATTGCGAAAGAAACGCAGTAGAGAAGTGGTGATGGTAGTTGACTGTTAAGCGAGAGGTTCGGAGTTCAACTCCTGGGTGCGGCGACCGACTTATATTTTTTTTACGCATCTCATATTTGTTTTTATTTTACAGCGTGTTGCAAAATTTAAAATAAGTTTTAAGTCTATTTAAAGCCACTTAGAATCCAAAGAGACATTGTGCAGCAATGCAAAAACAAACGACAACGTTCTTTCATACATGAATAATTTAAAGCCCTCTTCTGAGTTATTTTCAATAAGATCGGCCGATAAATAAGGAAGATATTCAAGAAATAGTATTGCACTGTGGCCATGTGCTTATGTCGGATTTTCCTAATGTTAGTTCCCGAATTCAACTCCAGCAGCAGGCAACTTTTTTTTTTATTGTGTGCACCGAAAATATTCATAATGCAATTTTATCTGTCATTGCGTAAGAAACGCAGTAGAGAAGTGGTGATGGTAGTTGACTGTTAAGCGAGAGGTTCGGAGTTCAACTCCTGGGTGCGGCGACCACCTTATATTTTTTTTTCGCATCTTATGTTTGTTTTTTGTTATACAGCGTGTTGCAAAATTTAAAATAAGTTTATAGTATATTTAAAGCCACTTAGAATCGAAAGAGACATTGAGCTGGAATGCAAAAAACAAACGACAAATCTAATTAGATATGTTGAGAGGTATTGTGAGGCACTAATTATGTATAATCATATGTATATGCGTTCTTTCACACATGCAAAATTAGAAGCCCTTTGTTGAGTTATTTTTATTAATCATGTGCACAAAAAATATTCATAATGCACTTTTACCTGTCATTGCGTAAGAAACGCGGTGGCCGAGTGGTGATGGTAGTTGACTGTTAAGCGAGAGGTTCAGAGTTCAACTCCTGGGTGCGGCGACCGACTCATATTTTTTTTTTCGTATCTTATATTTGTTTTTTATTTACAACGTGTTGCTAAATTTAAAATAAGTTTGTAGTATAGTTAAAGCCACTTAGAATCCAAAGAGACATTGAGCAGCAATGCAAAAAACAACGACAAATCTAATTAGATAAGTTGAGAGGTATTGTGAGGCACCAATTATGTATAATCTTATGTAAATGCGTTTTTTCAAACAAGCATAATTAAAAGCCCTAAGCTGAGTTATTATACCCGCTACTCGAAGAGTATAAGGGTATTATAACTTTGTGCCAACCGAAAATGTTTGTAACGGGCAGAAGGAGAAATCTCCGAACCCATAAAGTATATATATTCTGAATCAGCATGAACAGTCGAGTCGATATAGCCATGTCCGTCTGTCCGTCTGTCTGTCTGTCCGTCCGTATGAAAACCTGGATCTCAGCTATTATAAGAGCTAGAGCTACTAAATTTGGAGACAATATGTGTTAATTCTGCACGCAGATCAAGTTTATTTTGGATTTTTGCCATGCCTCTATCCGCGCCCACAAATCGAAAAAAAGTCGATTGTAGCTGCAAATATAGCTCTACAGCAATCATTTTTATACATGTGATAAAAACCACTATGCGGGTGTGTTGGCAAAGTTTCAATAAGATCGGCCGATAAATAAGGAAGATATTCAAGAAATAGTATTGCACTGTGGCCATGTGCTTATATCGGTTTTTCCTAATGTTAGTACCCGAGTTCAACTCCAGCAGCAGACAACTTTTTTTAATTATGTGGCAACTCTTTTTTTTTAATTATGTGCACCGAAAATATTCATAGTGCAATTTTATCGGTCATTGTGTAAGAAATGCAGTGGTCGAGTGGTGATGTTAGTTGATTGTTAAGCGAGAGGTCCGGAGTTCAACTCCTGGGTGCCCCGGCGACTTATATTTATTTTTTTTGTATCTTATATTTGTTTTTTATTTTATAGTGTGTTAAATATTTATTCTTTATTCAACATATATCTTTGGTAATTGGCACATCATAATAAACAACAAAAATACACAATAATGTCAAGTATATAGTTTCGAACTTGATATGTAAGGATTAAACATTGTTGTTATTCTTTGGGCTGGAACTTATACAAAAAAGAAATCATTGTGCTGTCATTCTAAGCACAATATGGGGACACAATATTAAACTATAAAGAGACAGAGCTGGCAGGCAACATCACATTGGTTATCGTATAAGTAGTAAGTATATATATGTATATATTTAGGGTATAAGGTATTTATTTGCTCAATAAAGGCCGTCGATCCATAATGCCACGTTGTGTTGAGCTTTTGTTGGACGATTGCAATTAATTAAACGCATTCAGAAAAGAAAATTGAGCAGATTAGTTAGATGGTGGAGCTGAATAACAATACATTATTACACATATAATACACACATTCAATACACCAATACAGCATCAATCAATTGCATTATCAACACGATCAACTAGACTCAATATTCACGTACATTGATGTATGATAGGAGGCACGCTGAGCAGGCGACATATTCAGATTGCCCTGATGCTTGCGATTGTAGCACCAAATAGCCAAAGTAGTCAGTAGAGTAAGTATCAGGAACATTATAAAGAAGATTTGTAGCCAGTGGTGACTGCCACCACTGCAGTCGATTATGAGGCCAGCGAAAATGGTAACCACAGCCAGACCCAGATTCTGAACCGATTGACAAAAGCCATAGGCGGTGCCTAGTTGATATTCGGGTACAATCAAAGCCACCAAAGGCCATAAACTGGCTGCCAGCATGGAATACTCATAGCAATGTACGGATTCACGTGACTAAAGGTTAGCAACACGTGAGCGAAAAGCGTAGCTGCGGTTGCCACAAAAACCCATGCTACATTGCGTCCCACCCTATCGATGACATGACCAAACAGTGGTGATGCTATAGCCGAGATCAAATAGACAATGGAATTCACGTTGTTCGCCTTATCAGGCGTCATATGAAAGTTATTAATAAAGAACGCTTGTCCCAAGGCCACAAAAGGAAAGATTGCCACATAGTAGGTCACACAGACCACCGAAACCATCCAGAAATTGAACTTAAAGGAAACGATATCGCTCAGCTTAGCTATCTCACCGGTGGGATTATTGTTGCGTTTCAATAACCGTTCGGCACGTTTGTCCATCCAACCCAATATAAGAGTGCAAAATTGAAAATAAATTTTTAGTATATTTAAAGCCACTTAGAATCGAAAGAGACATTGAGCAGCAAAACAAAAAACAAACAACAAATCTAATTAGATATATTGAGATGTATTGTGTGGCAGCATATATGTATGCATAATTTATAACTTCAAAGTAATAAAAGCAAAAGGCAACATCCAATAAGAATCGAGTGGAACTTGCATAGGCAAAACAAATTAGAGACGGAAAGAAATAAAAAGCAAGTACGCATTGTTCACATTTGGCACGTGTTTTTCCGAAGAATTGTAGCGGGT
Organism: Zaprionus inermis; assembly: GCA_018151445.1. Taxonomy (NCBI): domain Eukaryota; kingdom Metazoa; phylum Arthropoda; class Insecta; order Diptera; family Drosophilidae; genus Zaprionus; species Zaprionus inermis. The sequence continues at coordinate 3,733 of JAECXD010000702.1, read as the reverse complement.
ATATCACAGTCGAGTCAGCTCGACTGTAGCCTTTACGACTTGTTTTTTTTAATAATGTGCACCGAAAATATTCATAATGCAATTTTATCGGTCATTGCGTAAGAAACGCAGTGGCCGAGTGGTAATGATAGTTGATTTTTAAGCGAGAGGTTCGGAGTTTAACTCCTGGGTGCGGCGACCGACTTATATTTTTTTTTTCGTATCTTATATTTGTTTTTTATTTACAGCGTGTTGCAAAATTTAAAATAAGTATTTAGTTTATTTAAAGCCACTTAGAATCGAAAGAGACATTGAGCAGCAGTGCAAAAAAAACGACAAATCTAATTAGATATGTTAAGATGTATTGTGTGGCACCATATATGTATGTACATATGTATAGGCGTTCTTTCATACATGAATAATTTAAAGCCCTCTGCTGGGTTATTTTCAATAAGATCGGCCGATGAATAAGGAAGATATTCATGAAATAGTATTGCACTGTGACCATGTGCTTATGTCGGTTTTTCCTAATGTTAGTTCCCGAATTCATCTCCAGCAGCTGGCAACTTTTTATACCCTTTCAGAGGGTATTTTAATTTTAGCCAGAAGTGTGCAACGCACCTTAGAAGACATGTCCGACCCTATAAAGTATATATATTCTGAATCAGCATCACCAGAGGGGTCGAAAAATGGATGTCCGTCTGTCTGTCCGTCCGTCCGTCTGTTGCTATGCAAACTAGTCTCTCAGTTTTTGAGCTATCTTCATAAAACTTGGCACACAAGCTTCTTATTGCTGTAGGCTGTAAATAAGTCGGAACGAGCCAGATCGGACTGATATATCGTATAGCTGTCATAGAAGCTATCGGCCGATTTTTGTTGTTTTTCAAGATATTGCAACAAGATTTAGCAAATCTTATTCTTATTACTTTCTTAATGTGCTGTCAAAATTATATCAAAATTATATAACATATAGCTGCCATAGGAACAATCGGCTGAAATCAGGGTTATTGTATGCTTCATTTTTGTTTTTGGAAATACCGCACATTCTCAATACTTTTTAATGTTATACAGTAACCCGCCCTTAGTTTTTCCTTTTAAATATCTCAGACGTTTATATTCTATAGTTGTTATAGGAACAATCAGTCAGTCCGTCTGTCTGTTGCAACGCAAATTAGTCCCCCAGTTATTGAGCTATCTTCATGAAACTTTGCTCACAAACTTCTTATTTCTGCCCTCTTTAAATAAGTCGGAATGGGCCAGATCGGACTGATATATCGTATAGCTGTCATGGAGCCCATCGGCCGATTTTCGTTATATTTCAAGATATAGCTATCAGGCTTACCACATCCAAATCCAAGTGTGTCCCTAATAATAAAGTTCGAAATCGAACTTTTATAACTTATAACGATCAACGATCGGCCTAATGAAGGTTCATGTTGCAATTTTATGGAAACCTGAGAACTATTACATGAAGCTGTTAAACAAAAAATCACATAGCTGTCAAACGCATTTTTGAATGAGAACTTTCCAAATTTAGATTTTATGAACAACAGATCCTTTACAACACAAAGACATTTCCTCATAACATTTTGTGTTAAGTATATAAGAAATCCAGGTATATACAAAAGCAATAAAAAGGTAGAATTATTTTTTTCGAAGCAGGTGTTTGCTTCATAGCCTTAATCAGGTAAAAATCTCGACTTCCTGTACTGTTATAATTGTTCAATAAATACCACAGAAACCAGCAGCAATCCAAATATATTTTATATTTTGTATAACTGCAAGGGTATGACGCCTTCGGCAAGCCGAAGGTAGCCTTGCTTTCTGGTTTTTTATTATGTGCACCGAAAATATTTATAATGCAATTTTATCGGTCATTGCGTAAGAAACGCTGTGGCCGAGTGGTGATGGTAGTTGACTGTTAAGCGAGAGGTTCGGAGTTCAACTCCCGGGTGCGGCGACCGACTTATATTTTTTTTACGCATCTCATATTTGTTTTTATTTTACAGCGTGTTGCAAAATTTAAAATAAGTTTTAAGTCTATTTAAAGCCACTTAGAATCCAAAGAGACATTGTGCAGCAATGCAAAAAACAAACGACAACGTTCTTTCATACATGAATAATTTAAAGCCCTCTTCTGAGTTATTTTCAATAAGATCGGCAGATAAATAAGGAAGATTTTCATGAAATAGTATTACACTTTGACCATGTGCTTATGTCGGATTTTCCTAATGTTAGTTCCCGAATTCAACTCCAGCAGCAGGCAACTTTTTTTTATTTGTGTGCACCGAAAATATTCATAATGCAATTTTATCGGTCATTGCGAAAGAAACGCAGTAGAGAAGTGGTGATGGTAGTTGACTGTTAAGCGAGAGGTTCGGAGTTCAACTCCTGGGTGCGGCGACCGACTTATATTTTTTTTACGCATCTCATATTTGTTTTTATTTTACAGCGTGTTGCAAAATTTAAAATAAGTTTTAAGTCTATTTAAAGCCACTTAGAATCCAAAGAGACATTGTGCAGCAATGCAAAAAACAAACGACAACGTTCTTTCATACATGAATAATTTAAAGCCCTCTTCTGAGTTATTTTCAATAAGATCGGCAGATAAATAAGGAAGATTTTCATGAAATAGTATTACACTTTGACCATGTGCTTATGTCGGATTTTCCTAATGTTAGTTCCCGAATTCAACTCCAGCAGCAGGCAACTTTTTTTTATTTGTGTGCACCGAAAATATTCATAATGCAATTTTATCGGTCATTGCGAAAGAAACGCAGTAGAGAAGTGGTGATGGTAGTTGACTGTTAAGCGAGAGGTTCGGAGTTCAACTCCTGGGTGCGGCGACCACCTTATATTTTTTTTTTCGCATCTTATATTTGTTTTTTGTTATACAGCGTGCTGCAAAATTTAAAATAAGTTTTTAGTATATTTAAAGCCACTTAGAATCGAAAGAGGTATTGAGCAGCAATGCAAAAAACAAACGACAAATCTAATTGGATATGTTGAGAGGTATTGTGAGGCACTTATTATGTATGTAGATATGTAGATGCGTTCTTTCACACATGCATAATTAAAAGCCCTCTGCTGAGTTATTATACACGCTTCTCGAAGAGGATAAGGGTATTATAACTTTGTGCAAACCGAAAATGTTTGTAACGGGCAGAAGGAGAAATCTCCGACCCCATAAAGTATATATATTCTGAATCAGCATGAACAGCCGAGTCGATATAGCCATGTCCGTCTGTCCGTCTGTCTGTCTGTCGGTCCGTATGAAAACCTGGATCTCAGCTATTATAAGAGCTAGAGCTACCAAATTTGGGGACAATATGTGTTAATTCTGCACGCAGATCAAGTTTATTTTGGATTTTCGCCACGCCTCTATCCGCCCCCACAAATCGAAAACAAGTCGATTGTAGCTGCAAATATAGCTCTACAGCAATTATTTTTTATACATGTATTGCACTGTGGCCAAGTGCTTATGTCGGTTTTTCCTAATGTCAGAACCCGAGTTCAACTCCAGCAGCAGACAACTTTTTTTTAAATATGTGGCAACCTTTTTTATACCCGCAACTCGAAGAGTATAAGGGTATTATAACTTTGTGCAAACCGAAAATGTTTGTAACGGGCAGAAGGAGAAATCTCCGACCCCATAAAGTATATATATTCTGAATCAGCATGAACAGCCGAGTCGATATAGCCATGTCCGTCTGTCCTTCTGTCCTTCTGTCCGTCAGTCTGTCTGTCCGTCCGT
>JAECXD010000698.1:0-29800 GCA_018151445.1 Zaprionus inermis | reverse complement strand
TTTGGTTTATTTTCGCCACGCCTCCATCCGCCCCCACAAATCGAAAAAAAGGTCGATTGTAGCTGCAAATATAGCTCTACAGCAATCATTTTTTATACATGTGATAAAAACCACCATGCGGGCGTGTTGGCAAAGTTTCAATAAGATCGGCCGATAAATAAGGAAGATATTCAAGAAATAGTATTGCACTGTGGCCATGTGCTTATGTCGGTTTTTCCTAATGTCAGAACCCGAGTTCAACTCCAGCAGCAGACAACTTTTTATACCCGCTACTCGAAGAGTATAAGGGTATTATAACTTTGTGCCAACCGAAAATGTTTGTAACAGGCAGAAGGAGACATCTCCGACCCCATAAAGTATATATATTCTGAATCAGCATGAACAGCCGAGTCGATATAGCCATGTCCGTCTGTCCGTCTGTCCGTCCGTGTGAAAACCTAGATCTCAGCTATTATAAGAGCTAGAGCTACCAAATTTGGGGACAATATGTGTTAATTCTGCACGCAGATCAAGTTTATTTTGGATTTTCGCCACGCCTCCATCCGCCCCCACAAATCGAAAAAAAGTCGATTGTAGCTGCAAATATAGCTCTACAGCAATCATTTTTTATACATGTGATAAAAACCACCATGCGGGCGTGTTGGCAAAGTTTCAATAAGATCGGCCGATAAATAAGGAAGATATTCAAGAAATAGTATTGCACTGTGGCCATGTGCTTATGTCGGTTTTTCCTAATGTCAGAACCCGAGTTCAACTCCAGCAGCAGACAACTTTTTATACCCGCTACTCGAAGAGTATAAGGGTATTATAACTTTGTGCCAACCGAAAATGTTTGTAACAGGCAGAAGGAGACATCTCCGACCCCATAAAGTATATATATTCTGAATCAGCATGAACAGCCGAGTCGATATAGCCATGTCCGTCTGTCCGTCTGTCCGTCCGTGTGAACACCTAGATCTCAGCTATTATAAGAGCTAGAGCTACCAAATTTGGGGACAATATGTGTTAATTCTGCACGCAGATCAAGTTTATTTTGGATTTTCGCCACGCCTCCATCCGCCCCCACAAATCGAAAAAAAGGTCGATTGTAGCTGCAAATATAGCTCTACAGCAATCATTTTTTATACATGTGATAAAAACCACCATGCGGGCGTGTTGGCAAAGTTTCAATAAGATCGGCCGATAAATAAGGAAGATATTCAAGAAATAGTATTGCACTGTGGCCATGTGCTTATGTCGGTTTTTCCTAATGTCAGAACCCGAGTTCAACTCCAGCAGCAGACAACTTTTTATACCCGCTACTCGAAGAGTATAAGGGTATTATAACTTTGTGCCAACCGAAAATGTTTGTAACAGGCAGAAGGAGACATCTCCGACCCCTTAATATATATATATTCTGAATCAGCATGAACAGCCGAGTCGATATAGCCATGTCCGTCTGTCCGTCTGTCCGTCCGTGTGAACACCTAGATCTCAGCTATTATAAGAGCTAGAGCTACCAAATTTGGGGACAATATGTGTTAATTCTGCACGCAGATCAAGTTTATTTTGGATTTTCGCCACGCCTCCATCCGCCCCCACAAATCAAAAAAAAAAAATTTTATTTTAAAAAAAATCTTTAAAAAAATCATTTTTTATACATGTGATAAAAACCACCATGCGGGCGTGTTGGCAAAGTTTCAATAAGATCGGCCGATAAATAAGGAAGATATTCAAGAAATAGTATTGCACTGTGGCCATGTGCTTATGTCGGTTTTTCCTAATGTCAGAACCCGAGTTCAACTCCAGCAGCAGACAACTTTTTATAACCGCTACTCGAAGAGTATAAGGGTATTATAACTTTGTGCCAACCGAAAATGTTTGTAACAGGCAGAAGGAGACATCTCCGACCCCTTAATATATATATATTCTGAATCAGCATGAACAGCCGAGTCGATATAGCCATGTCCGTCTGTCCGTCTGTCCGTCCGTGTGAACACCTAGATCTCAGCTATTATAAGAGCTAGAGCTACCAAATTTGGGGACAATATGTGTTAATTCTGCACGCAGATCAAGTTTATTTTGGATTTTCGCCACGCCTCCATACGCCCCCACAAATCGAAAAAAAAGGTCGATTGTAGCTGCAAATATAGCTCTACAGCAATCATTTTTTATACATGTGATAAAAACCACCATGCGGGCGTGTTGGCAAAGTTTCAATAAGATCGGCCGATAAATAAGGAAGATATTCAAGAAATAGTATTGCACTGTGGCCATGTGCTTATGTCGGTTTTCCCTAATGTCAGAACCCGAGTTCAACTCCAGCAGCAGACAACTTTTTTATACCCGCTACTCGAAGAGTATAAGGGTATTATAACTTATTTGCGCCAACCGAAAATGTTTGTAACAGGCAGAAGGAGACATCTCCGACCCCATAAAGTATATATATTCTGAATCAGCATGAACAGCCGAGTCGATATAGCCATGTCCGTCTGTCCGTCTGTCCGTCCGTGTGAACACCTAGATCTCAGCTATTATAAGAGCTAGAGCTACCAAATTTGGGGACAATATGTGTTAATTCTGCACGCAGATCAAGTTTATTTTGGATTTTCGCCACGCCTCCATCCGCCCCCCACAAATCGAAAAAAAGTCGATTGTAGCTGCAAATATAGCTCTACAGCAATCATTTTTTATACATGTGATAAAAACCACCATGCGGGCGTGTTGGCAAAGTTTCAATAAGATCGGCCGATAAATAAGGAAGATATTCAAGAAATAGTATTGCACTGTGGCCATGTGCTTATGTCGGTTTTTCCTAATGTCAGAACCCGAGTTCAACTCCAGCAGCAGACAACTTTTTATACCCGCTACTCGAAGAGTATAAGGGTATTATAACTTTGTGCCAACCGAAAATGTTTGTAACAGGCAGAAGGAGACATCTCCGACCCCATAAAGTATATATATTCTGAATCAGCATGAACAGCCGAGTCGATATAGCCATGTCCGTCTGTCCGTCTGTCCGTCCGTGTGAACACCTAGATCTCAGCTATTATAAGAGCTAGAGCTACCAAATTTGGGGACAATATGTGTTAATTCTGCACGCAGATCAAGTTTATTTTGGATTTTCGCCACGCCTCCATCCGCCCCCCACAAATCGAAAAAAAGTCGATTGTAGCTGCAAATATAGCTCTACAGCAATCATTTTTTATACATGTGATAAAAACCACCATGCGGGCGTGTTGGCAAAGTTTCAATAAGATCGGCCGATAAATAAGGAAGATATTCAAGAAATAGTATTGCACTGTGGCCATGTGCTTATGTCGGTTTTTCCTAATGTCAGAACCCGAGTTCAACTCCAGCAGCAGACAACTTTTTATACCCGCTACTCGAAGAGTATAAGGGTATTATAACTTTGTGCCAACCGAAAATGTTTGTAACAGGCAGAAGGAGACATCTCCGACCCCATAAAGTATATATATTCTGAATCAGCATGAACAGCCGAGTCGATATAGCCATGTCCGTCTGTCCGTCTGTCCGTCCGTGTGAACACCTAGATCTCAGCTATTATAAGAGCTAGAGCTACCAAATTTGGGGACAATATGTGTTAATTCTGCACGCAGATCAAGTTTATTTTGGATTTTCGCCACGCCTCCATCCGCCCCCACAAATCGAAAAAAGGTCGATTGTAGCTGCAAATATAGCTCTACAGCAATCATTTTTTATACATGTGATAAAAACCACCATGCGGGCGTGTTGGCAAAGTTTCAATAAGATCGGCCGATAAATAAGGAAGATATTCAAGAAATAGTATTGCACTGTGGCCATGTGCTTATGTCGGTTTTTCCTAATGTCAGAACCCGAGTTCAACTCCAGCAGCAGACAACTTTTTATACCCGCTACTCGAAGAGTATAAGGGTATTATAACTTTGTGCCAACCGAAAATGTTTGTAACAGGCAGAAATAAATAAGGAGACATCTCCGACCCCCATAAAGTATATATATTCTGAATCAGCATGAACAGCCGAGTCGATATAGCCATGTCCGTCTGTCCGTCTGTCCGTCCGTGTGAACACCTAGATCTCAGCTATTATAAGAGCTAGAGCTACCAAATTTGGGGACAATATGTGTTAATTCTGCACGCAGATCAAGTTTATTTTGGATTTTCGCCACGCCTCCATCCGCCCCCCACAAATCGAAAAAAAGTCGATTGTAGCTGCAAATATAGCTCTACAGCAATCATTTTTTATACATGTGATAAAAACCACCATGCGGGCGTGTTGGCAAAGTTTCAATAAGATCGGCCGATAAATAAGGAAGATATTCAAGAAATAGTATTGCACTGTGGCCATGTGCTTATGTCGGTTTTTCCTAATGTCAGAACCCGAGTTCAACTCCAGCAGCAGACAACTTTTTATACCCGCTACTCGAAGAGTATAAGGGTATTATAACTTTGTGCCAACCGAAAATGTTTGTAACAGGCAGAAGGAGACATCTCCGACCCCATAAAGTATATATATTCTGAATCAGCATGAACAGCCGAGTCGATATAGCCATGTCCGTCTGTCCGTCTGTCCGTCCGTGTGAACACCTAGATCTCAGCTATTATAAGAGCTAGAGCTACCAAATTTGGGGACAATATGTGTTAATTCTGCACGCAGATCAAGTTTATTTTGGATTTTCGCCACGCCTCCATCCGCCCCCACAAATCGAAAAAAAGTCGATTGTAGCTGCAAAACTAAAATATTTTTTATACAGATCGCAAAGGAAGAAATAGTATTAACTTGCCACCGAGTTCAAAGTTTTTTTAATATATATTCGAATCAGCAATGAAACAGCCGAGTCGATATAGCCATGTCCGTCTGTCCGTCGTCCGTGTGAACACCTAGATCTCAGCTATTATAAGAGCTAGAGCTACCAAATTTGGGGACAATATGTTAATTCTGCATCAGATCAAGTTTATTTTGGTTTTCGCCACGCCTCCATCCGCCCCAACAAATCAAAAAAGGTCGATTGTAGCTGCAAATATAGCTCTACAGCAATCATTTTTTATAACATGTGATAAAAACCACCATGCGGGCGTGTTGGCAAAGTTTCAATAAGATCGGCCGATAAATAAGGAAGATATTCAAGAAATAGTATTGCACTGTGGCCATGTCCGTCTGTCCGTCTGTCCGTCCGTGTGAACACCTAGATCTCAGCTATTATAAGAGCTAGAGCTACCAAATTTGGGGACAATATGTGTTAATTCTGCACGCAGATCAAGTTTATTTTGGATTTTCGCCACGCCTCCATCCGCCCCCACAAATCAAAAATAAAAAACATGGGGCGTGTTGGCAAAGTATTCAAATAAGATCGGCCGATAAATAAGGAAGATTCAAGATATAGTCACTGTCCTGTGCTTATGTCGGTTTCCACCTAGAACCCGAGTTCAACTCCAGCAGCAGACAACTTTTTATACCCGCTACTCGAAGAGTATAAGGGTATTATAACTTTGTGCCAACCGAAAATGTTTGTAACAGGCAGAAGGAGACATCTCCGACCCCATAAAGTATAAATATTCTGAATCAGCATGAACAGCCGAGTCGATATAGCCATGTCCGTCTGTCCGTCTGTCCGTCCGTGTGAAAACCTAGATCTCAGCTATTATAAGAGCTAGAGCTACCAAATTTGGGAAATATGTTAATCAAATTTGGGGGACAATATGTGTTAATTCTGCACGCAGATCAAGTTTATTTTGGATTTTCGCCACGCCTCCATCCGCCCCCATAAATCGAAAAAAAGTCGATTGTAGCTGCAAATATAGCTCTACAGCATATATACATGTGATAAAAACCACCATGCGGGCGTGTTGGCAAAGTTTCAATAAGATCGGCCGATAAATAAGGAAGATATTCAAGAAATAGTATTGCACTGTGGCCATGTCCGTCTGTCCGTCTGTCCGTCCGTGTGAACACCTAGATCTCAGCTATTATAAGAGCTAGAGCTACCAAATTTGGGGACAATATGTGTTAATTCTGCACGCAGATCAAGTTTATTTTGGATTTTCGCCACGCCTCCATCCGCCCCCACAAATCGAAAAAAAGTCGATTGTAGCTGCAAATATAGCTCTACAGCAATAATTTTTTATACATGTGATAAAAACCACCATGCGGGCGTGTTGGCAAAGTTTCAATAAGATCGGCCGATAAATAAGGAAGATATTCAAGAAATAGTATTGCACTGTGGCCATGTGCTTATGTCGGTTTTTCCTAATGTCAGAACCCGAGTTCAACTCCAGCAGCAGACAACTTTTTATACCCGCTACTCGAAGAGTATAAGGGTATTATAACTTTGTGCCAACCGAAAATGTTTGTAACAGGCAGAAGGAGACATCTCCGACCCCATAAAGTATATATATTCTGAATCAGCATGAACAGCCGAGTCGATATAGCCATGTCCGTCTGTCCGTCTGTCCGTCCGTGTGAACACCTAGATCTCAGCTATTATAAGAGCTAGAGCTACCAAATTTGGGGACAATATGTGTTAATTCTGCACGCAGATCAAGTTTATTTTGGATTTTCGCCACGCCTCCATCCGCCCCCACAAATCGAAAAAAAGTCGATTGTAGCTGCAAATATAGCTATACAGCAATCATTTTTTATACATGTGATAAAAACCACCATGCGGGCGTGTTGGCAAAGTTTCAATAAGATCGGCCGATAAATAAGGAAGATATTCAAGAAATAGTATTGCACTGTGGCCATGTGCTTATGTCGGTTTTTCCTAATGTCAGAACCCGAGTTCAACTCCAGCAGCAGACAACTTTTTATACCCGCTACTCGAAGAGTATAAGGGTATTATAACTTTGTGCCAACCGAAAATGTTTGTAACAGGCAGAAGGAGACATCTCCGACCCCATAAAGTATATATATTCTGAATCAGCATGAACAGCCGAGTCGATATAGCCATGTCCGTCTGTCCGTCTGTCCGTCCGTGTGAACACCTAGATCTTAGCTATTTTAAGAGCTAGAGCTACCAAATTTGGAGACAATATGTGTTAATTCTGTACGCAGATCAAGTTTATTTTGGATTTTCGCCACGCCTCCATCCGCCCCCACAAATCGAAAAAAAGTCGATTGTAGCTGCAAATATAGCTCTACAGCAATCATTTTTTATACATGTGATAAAAACCACCATGCGGGCGTGTTGGCAAAGTTTCAATAAGATCGGCCGATAAATAAGGAAGATATTCAAGAAATAGTATTGCACTGTGGCCATGTGCTTATGTCGGTTTTTCCTAATGTCAGAACCCGAGTTCAACTCCAGCAGCAGACAACTTTTTATACCCGCTACTCGAAGAGTATAAGGGTATTATAACTTTGTGCCAACCGAAAATGTTTGTAACAGGCAGAAGGAGACATCTCCGACCCCATAAAGTATATATATTCTGAATCAGCATGAACAGCCGAGTCGATATAGCCATGTCCGTCTGTCCGTCTGTCCGTCCGTGTGAACACCTAGATCTCAGCTATTATAAGAGCTAGAGCTACCAAATTTGGGGACAATATGTGTTAATTCTGCACGCAGATCAAGTTTATTTTGGATTTTCGCCACGCCTCCATCCGCCCCCATAAATCGAAAAAAAGTCGATTGTAGCTGCAAATATAGCTCTACAGCAATCATTTTTTATACATGTGATAAAAACCACCATGCGGGCGTGTTGGCAAAGTTTCAATAAGATCGGCCGATAAATAAGGAAGATATTCAAGAAATAGTATTGCACTGTGGCCATGTCCGTCTGTCCGTCTGTCCGTCCGTGTGAACACCTAGATCTCAGCTATTATAAGAGCTAGAGCTACCAAATTTGGGGACAATATGTGTTAATTCTGCACGCAGATCAAGTTTATTTTGGATTTTCGCCACGCCTCCATCCGCCCCCACAAATCGAAAAAAAGTCGATTGTAGCTGCAAATATAGCTCTACAGCAATAATTTTTTATACATGTGATAAAAACCACCATGCGGGCGTGTTGGCAAAGTTTCAATAAGATCGGCCGATAAATAAGGAAGATATTCAAGAAATAGTATTGCACTGTGGCCATGTGCTTATGTCGGTTTTTCCTAATGTCAGAACCCGAGTTCAACTCCAGCAGCAGACAACTTTTTATACCCGCTACTCGAAGAGTATAAGGGTATTATAACTTTGTGCCAACCGAAAATGTTTGTAACAGGCAGAAGGAGACATCTCCGACCCCATAAAGTATATATATTCTGAATCAGCATGAACAGCCGAGTCGATATAGCCATGTCCGTCTGTCCGTCTGTCCGTCCGTGTGAACACCTAGATCTCAGCTATTATAAGAGCTAGAGCTACCAAATTTGGGGACAATATGTGTTAATTCTGCACGCAGATCAAGTTTATTTTGGATTTTCGCCACGCCTCCATCCGCCCCCACAAATCGAAAAAAAAGTCGATTGCAGCTGCAAATATGATAAAAACCACCATGCGGGCGTGTTGGCAAAGTTTCAATAAGATCGGCCGATAAATAAGGAAGATATTCAAGAAATAGTATTGCACTGTGGCCATGTGCTTATGTCGGTTTTTCCTAATGTCAGAACCCGAGTTCAACTCCAGCAGCAGACAACTTTTTATACCCGCTACTCGAAGAGTATAAGGGTATTATAACTTTGTGCCAACCGAAAATGTTTGTAACAGGCAGAAGGAGACATCTCCGACCCCATAAAGTATATATATTCTGAATCAGCATGAACAGCCGAGTCGATATAGCCATGTCCGTCTGTCCGTCCGTCCGTCCGTGTGAACACCTAGATCTCAGCTATTATAAGAGCTAGAGCTACCAAATTTGGGGACAATATGTGTTAATTCTGCACGCAGATCAAGTTTATTTTGGATTTTCGCCACGCCTCCATCCGCCCCCACAAATCGAAAAAAAAGTCGATTGCAGCTGCAAATATGATAAAAACCACCATGCGGGCGTGTTGGCAAAGTTTCAATAAGATCGGCCGATAAATAAGGAAGATATTCAAGAAATAGTATTGCACTGTGGCCATGTGCTTATGTCGGTTTTTCCTAATGTCAGAACCCGAGTTCAACTCCAGCAGCAGACAACTTTTTATACCCGCTACTCGAAGAGTATAAGGGTATTATAACTTTGTGCCAACCGAAAATGTTTGTAACAGGCAGAAGGAGACATCTCCGACCCCATAAAAGTATATATATTCTGAATCAGCATGAACAGCCGAGTCGATATAGCCATGTCCGTCTGTCCGTCTGTCCGTCCGTGTGAACACCTAGATCTCAGCTATTATAAGAGCTAGAGCTACCAAATTTGGGGACAATATGTGTTAATTCTGCACGCAGATCAAGTTTATTTTGGATTTTCGCCACGCCTCCATTCGCCCCCACAAATCGAAAAAAAGTCGATTGTAGCTGCAAATATAGCTCTACAGCAATCATTTTTTATACATGTGATAAAAACCACCATGCGGGCGTGTTGGCTAAGTTTCAATAAGATCGGCCGATAAATAAGGAAGATATTCAAGAAATAGTATTGCACTGTGGCCATGTGCTTATGTCGGTTTTTCCTAATGTCAGAACCCGAGTTCAACTCCAGCAGCAGACAACTTTTTATACCCGCTACTCGAAGAGTATAAGGGTATTATAACTTTGTGCCAACCGAAAATGTTTGTAACAGGCAGAAGGAGACATCTCCGACCCCATAAAGTATATATATTCTGAATCAGCATGAACAGCCGAGTCGATATAGCCATGTCCGTCTGTCCGTCTGTCCGTCCGTGTGAACACCTAGATCTCAGCTATTATAAGAGCTAGAGCTACCAAATTTGGGGACAATATGTGTTAATTCTGCACGCAGATCAAGTTTATTTTGGATTTTCGCCACGCCTCCATCCGCCCCCACAAATCGAAAAAAAGTCGATTGCAGCTGCAAATATAGCTCTACAGCAATCATTTTTTATACATGTGATAAAAACCACCATGCGGGCGTGTTGGCAAAGTTTCAATAAGATCGGCCGATAAATAAGGAAGATATTCAAGAAATAGTATTGCACTGTGGCCATGTGCTTATGTCGGTTTTTCCTAATGTCAGAACCCGAGTTCAACTCCAGCAGCAGACAACTTTTTATACCCGCTACTCGAAGAGTATAAGGGTATTATAACTTTGTGCCAACCGAAAATGTTTGTAACAGGCAGAAGGAGACATCTCCGACCCCATAAAGTATATATATTCTGAATCAGCATGAACAGCCGAGTCGATATAGCCATGTCCGTCTGTCCGTCTGTCCGTCCGTGTGAACACCTAGATCTCAGCTATTATAAGAGCTAGAGCTACCAAATTTGGGGACAATATGTGTTAATTCTGTACGCAGATCAAGTTTATTTTGGATTTTCGCCACGCCTCCATCCGCCCCCACAAATCGAAAAAAAGTCGATTGTAGCTGCAAATATAGCTCTACAGCAATCATTTTTTATACATGTGATAAAAACCACCATGCGGGCGTGTTGGCAAAGTTTCAATAAGATCGGCCGATAAATAAGGAAGATATTCAAGAAATAGTATTGCACTGTGGCCATGTGCTTATGTCGGTTTTTCCTAATGTCAGAACCCGAGTTCAACTCCAGCAGCAGACAACTTTTTATACCCGCTACTCGAAGAGTATAAGGGTATTATAACTTTGTGCCAACCGAAAATGTTTGTAACAGGCAGAAGGAGACATCTCCGACCCCATAAAGTATATATATTCTGAATCAGCATGAACAGCCGAGTCGATATAGCCATGTCCGTCTGTCCGTCTGTCCGTCCGTGTGAACACCTAGATCTCAGCTATTATAAGAGCTAGAGCTACCAAATTTGGGGACAATATGTGTTAATTCTGCACGCAGATCAAGTTTATTTTGGATTTTCGCCACGCCTCCATCCGCCCCCACAAATCGAAAAAAAAGTCGATTGTAGCTGCAAATATAGCTCTACAGCAATCATTTTTTATACATGTGATAAAAACCACCATGCGGGCGTGTTGGCAAAGTTTCAATAAGATCGGCCGATAAATAAGGAAGATATTCAAGAAATAGTATTGCACTGTGGCCATGTGCTTATGTCGGTTTTTCCTAATGTCAGAACCCGAGTTCAACTCCAGCAGCAGACAACTTTTTATACCCGCTACTCGAAGAGTATAAGGGTATTATAACTTTGTGCCAACCGAAAATGTTTGTAACAGGCAGAAGGAGACATCTCCGACCCCATAAAGTATATATATTCTGAATCAGCATGAACAGCCGAGTCGATATAGCCATGTCCGTCTGTCCGTCCGTGTGAACACCTAGATCTCAGCTATTATAAGAGCTAGAGCTACCAAATTTGGGGACAATATGTGTTAATTCTGCACGCAGATCAAGTTTATTTTGGATTTTCGCCACGCCTCCATCCGCCCCCACAAATTCGAAAAAAAGTCGATTGTAGCTGCAAATATAGCTCTACAGCAATCATTTTTTATACATGTGATAAAAACCACCATGCGGGCGTGTTGGCAAAGTTTCAATAAGATCGGCCGATAAATAAGGAAGATATTCAAGAAATAGTATTGCACTGTGGCCATGTGCTTATGTCGGTTTTTCCTAATGTCAGAACCCGAGTTCAACTCCAGCAGCAGACAACTTTTTATACCCGCTACTCGAAGAGTATAAGGGTATTATAACTTTGTGCCAACCGAAAATGTTTGTAACAGGCAGAAGGAGACATCTCCGACCCCATAAAGTATATATATTCTGAATCAGCATGAACAGCCGAGTCGATATAGCCATGTCCGTCTGTCCGTCTGTCCGTCCGTGTGAACACCTAGATCTCAGCTATTATAAGAGCTAGAGCTACCAAATTTGGGGACAATATGTGTTAATTCTGCACGCAGATCAAGTTTATTTTGGATTTTCGCCACGCCTCCATCCGCCCCCATAAATCGAAAAAAAGTCGATTGTAGCTGCAAATATAGCTCTACAGCAATCATTTTTTATACATGTGATAAAAACCACCATGCGGGCGTGTTGGCTAAGTTTCAATAAGATCGGCCGATAAATAAGGAAGATATTCAAGAAATAGTATTGCACTGTGGCCATGTGCTTATGTCGGTTTTTCCTAATGTCAGAACCCGAGTTCAACTCCAGCAGCAGACAACTTTTTATACCCGCTACTCGAAGAGTATAAGGGTATTATAACTTTGTGCCAACCGAAAATGTTTGTAACAGGCAGAAGGAGACATCTCCGACCCCATAAAGTATATATATTCTGAATCAGCATGAACAGCCGAGTCGATATAGCCATGTCCGTCTGTCCGTCTGTCCGTCCGTGTGAACACCTAGATCTCAGCTATTATAAGAGCTAGAGCTACCAAATTTGGGGACAATATGTGTTAATTCTGCACGCAGATCAAGTTTATTTTGGATTTTCGCCACGCCTCCATCCGCCCCCACAAATCGAAAAAAAAGTCGATTGTAGCTGCAAATATAGCTCTACAGCAATCATTTTTTATACATGTGATAAAAACCACCATGCGGGCGTGTTGGCAAAGTTTCAATAAGATCGGCCGATAAATAAGGAAGATATTCAAGAAATAGTATTGCACTGTGGCCATGTGCTTATGTCGGTTTTTCCTAATGTCAGAACCCGAGTTCAACTCCAGCAGCAGACAACTTTTTTATACCCGCTACTCGAAGAGTATAAGGGTATTATAACTTTGTGCCAACCGAAAATGTTTGTAACAGGCAGAAGGAGACATCTCCGACCCCATAAAGTATATATATTCTGAATCAGCATGAACAGCCGAGTCGATATAGCCATGTCCGTCTGTCCGTCTGTCCGTCCGTGTGAACACCTAGATCTCAGCTATTATAAGAGCTAGAGCTACCAAATTTGGGGACAATATGTGTTAATTCTGCACGCAGATCAAGTTTATTTTGGATTTTCGCCACGCCTCCATCCGCCCCCACAAATCGAAAAAAAGTCGATTGTAGCTGCAAATATAGCTCTACAGCAATCATTTTTTATACATGTGATAAAAACCACCATGCGGGCGTGTTGGCTAAGTTTCAATAAGATCGGCCGATAAATAAGGAAGATATTCAAGAAATAGTATTGCACTGTGGCCATGTGCTTATGTCGGTTTTTCCTAATGTCAGAACCCGAGTTCAACTCCAGCAGCAGACAACTTTTTATACCCGCTACTCGAAGAGTATAAGGGTATTATAACTTTGTGCCAACCGAAAATGTTTGTAACAGGCAGAAGGAGACATCTCCGACCCCATAAAGTATATATATTCTGAATCAGCATGAACAGCCGAGTCGATATAGCCATGTCCGTCTGTCCGTCTGTCCGTCCGTGTGAACACCTAGATCTCAGCTATTATAAGAGCTAGAGCTACCAAATTTGGGGACAATATGTGTTAATTCTGCACGCAGATCAAGTTTATTTTGGATTTTCGCCACGCCTCCATCCGCCCCCACAAATCGAAAAAAAGTCGATTGTAGCTGCAAATATAGCTCTACAGCAATCATTTTTTATACATGTGATAAAAACCACCATGCGGGCGTGTTGGCAAAGTTTCAATAAGATCGGCCGATAAATAAGGAAGATATTCAAGAAATAGTATTGCACTGTGGCCATGTGCTTATGTCGGTTTTTCCTAATGTCAGAACCCGAGTTCAACTCCAGCAGCAGACAACTTTTTTATACCCGCTACTCGAAGAGTATAAGGGTATTATAACTTTGTGCCAACCGAAAATGTTTGTAACAGGCAGAAGGAGACATCTCCGACCCCATAAAGTATATATATTCTGAATCAGCATGAACAGCCGAGTCGATATAGCCATGTCCGTCTGTCCGTCTGTCCGTCCGTGTGAACACCTAGATCTCAGCTATTATAAGAGCTAGAGCTACCAAATTTGGGGACAATATGTGTTAATTCTGCACGCAGATCAAGTTTATTTTGGATTTTCGCCACGCCTCCATCCGCCCCCACAAATCGAAAAAAAGTCGATTGTAGCTGCAAATATAGCTCTACAGCAATCATTTTTTATACATGTGATAAAAACCACCATGCGGGCGTGTTGGCAAAGTTTCAATAAGATCGGCCGATAAATAAGGAAGATATTCAAGAAATAGTATTGCACTGTGGCCATGTGCTTATGTCGGTTTTTCCTAATGTCAGAACCCGAGTTCAACTCCAGCAGCAAACAACTTTTTATACCCGCTACTCGAAGAGTATAAGGGTATTATAACTTTGCAGCCACACCGAAAATGTTTGTAAAAGGCATGAAGAGACATCTCCGACCCCAATAAAGTATATATATTCTGAATCAGCATGAACAGCCGAGTCGATATAGCCAGTCCGATTCGTCCGTCTGTCCGTCCGTGTGAACACCTAGATCTCAGCTATTATAAGAGCTAGAGCTACCAAATTTGGGGACAATATGTGTTAATTCTGCACGCAGATCAAGTTTATTTTGGATTTTCGCCACGCCTCCATCCGCCCCCACAAATCGAAAAAAAGTCGATTGTAGCTGCAAATATAGCTCTACAGCAATCATTTTTTATACATGTGATAAAAACCACCATGCGGGCGTGTTGGCAAAGTTTCAATAAGATCGGCCGATAAATAAGGAAGATATTCAAGAAATAGTATTGCACTGTGGCCATGTGCTTATGTCGGTTTTTCCTAATGTCAGAACCCGAGTTCAACTCCAGCAGCAGACAACTTTTTATACCCGCTACTCGAAGAGTATAAGGGTATTATAACTTTGTGCCAACCGAAAATGTTTGTAACAGGCAGAAGGAGACATCTCCGACCCCATAAAAGTATATATATTCTGAATCAGCATGAACAGCCGAGTCGATATAGCCATGTCCGTCTGTCCGTCTGTCCGTCCGTGTGAACACCTAGATCTCAGCTATTATAAGAGCTAGAGCTACCAAATTTGGGGACAATATGTGTTAATTCTGCACGCAGATCAAGTTTATTTTGGATTTTCGCCACGCCTCCATCCGCCCCCACAAATCGAAAAAAAGTCGATTGTAGCTGCAAATATAGCTCTACAGCAATCATTTTTTATACATGTGATAAAAACCACCATGCGGGCGTGTTGGCAAAGTTTCAATAAGATCGGCCGATAAATAAGGAAGATATTCAAGAAATAGTATTGCACTGTGGCCATGTCCGTCTGTCCGTCTGTCCGTCCGTGTGAACACCTAGATCTCAGCTATTATAAGAGCTAGAGCTACCAAATTTGGGGACAATATGTGTTAATTCTGCACGCAGATCAAGTTTATTTTGGATTTTCGCCACGCCTCCATCCGCCCCCACAAATCGAAAAAAAGTCGATTGTAGCTGCAAATATAGCTCTACAGCAATCATTTTTTATACATGTGATAAAAACCACCATGCGGGCGTGTTGGCAAAGTTTCAATAAGATCGGCCGATAAATAAGGAAGATATTCAAGAAATAGTATTGCACTGTGGCCATGTGCTTATGTCGGTTTTTCCTAATGTCAGAACCCGAGTTCAACTCCAGCAGCAGACAACTTTTTTATACCCGCTACTCGAAGAGTATAAGGGTATTATAACTTTGTGCCAACCGAAAATGTTTGTAACAGGCAGAAGGAGACATCTCCGACCCCATAAAGTATATATATTCTGAATCAGCATGAACAGCCGAGTCGATATAGCCATGTCCGTCTGTCCGTCTGTCCGTCCGTGTGAACACCTAGATCTCAGCTATTATAAGAGCTAGAGCTACCAAATTTGGGGACAATATGTGTTAATTCTGCACGCAGATCAAGTTTATTTTGGATTTTCGCCACGCCTCCATCCGCCCCCACAAATCGAAAAAAAGTCGATTGTAGCTGCAAATATAGCTCTACAGCAATCATTTTTTATACATGTGATAAAAACCACCATGCGGGCGTGTTGGCAAAGTTTCAATAAGATCGGCCGATAAATAAGGAAGATATTCAAGAAATAGTATTGCACTGTGGCCATGTGCTTATGTCGGTTTTTCCTAATGTCAGAACCCGAGTTCAACTCCAGCAGCAGACAACTTTTTATACCCGCTACTCGAAGAGTATAAGGGTATTATAACTTTGTGCCAACCGAAAATGTTTGTAACAGGCAGAAGGAGACATCTCCGACCCCATAAAGTATATATATTCTGAATCAGCATGAACAGCCGAGTCGATATAGCCATGTCCGTCTGTCCGTCTGTCCGTCCGTGTGAACACCTAGATCTCAGCTATTATAAGAGCTAGAGCTACCAAATTTGGGGACAATATGTGTTAATTCTGCACGCAGATCAAGTTTATTTTGGATTTTCGCCACGCCTCCATCCGCCCCCACAAATCGAAAAAAAGTCGATTGTAGCTGCAAATATAGCTCTACAGCAATCATTTTTTATACATGTGATAAAAACCACCATGCGGGCGTGTTGGCAAAGTTTCAATAAGATCGGCCGATAAATAAGGAAGATATTCAAGAAATAGTATTGCACTGTGGCCATGTCCGTCTGTCCGTCTGTCCGTCCGTGTGAACACCTAGATCTCAGCTATTATAAGAGCTAGAGCTACCAAATTTGGGGACAATATGTGTTAATTCTGCACGCAGATCAAGTTTATTTTGGATTTTCGCCACGCCTCCATCCGCCCCCACAAATCGAAAAAAAGTCGATTGTAGCTGCAAATATAGCTCTACAGCAATCATTTTTTATACATGTGATAAAAACCACCATGCGGGCGTGTTGGCAAAGTTTCAATAAGATCGGCCGATAAATAAGGAAGATATTCAAGAAATAGTATTGCACTGTAGCCATGTCCGTCTGTCCGTCTGTCCGTCCGTGTGAACACCTAGATCTCAGCTATTATAAGAGCTAGAGCTACCAAATTTGGGGACAATATGTGTTAATTCTGCACGCAGATCAAGTTTATTTTGGATTTTCGCCACGCCTCCATCCGCCCCCACAAATCGAAAAAAAGTCGATTGTAGCTGCAAATATAGCTCTACAGCAATCATTTTTTATACATGTGATAAAAACCACCATGCGGGCGTGTTGGCAAAGTTTCAATAAGATCGGCCGATAAATAAGGAAGATATTCAAGAAATAGTATTGCACTGTGGCCATGTGCTTATGTCGGTTTTTCCTAATGTCAGAACCCGAGTTCAACTCCAGCAGCAGACAACTTTTTTATACCCGCTACTCGAAGAGTATAAGGGTATTATAACTTTGTGCCAACCGAAAATGTTTGTAACAGGCAGAAGGAGACATCTCCGACCCCATAAAGTATATATATTCTGAATCAGCATGAACAGCCGAGTCGATATAGCCATGTCCGTCTGTCCGTCTGTCCGTCCGTGTGAACACCTAGATCTCAGCTATTATAAGAGCTAGAGCTACCAAATTTGGGGACAATATGTGTTAATTCTGCACGCAGATCAAGTTTATTTTGGATTTTCGCCACGCCTCCATCCGCCCCCACAAATCGAAAAAAAGTCGATTGTAGCTGCAAATATAGCTCTACAGCAATCATTTTTTATACATGTGATAAAAACCACCATGCGGGCGTGTTGGCAAAGTTTCAATAAGATCGGCCGATAAATAAGGAAGATATTCAAGAAATAGTATTGCACTGTGGCCATGTGCTTATGTCGGTTTTTCCTAATGTCAGAACCCGAGTTCAACTCCAGCAGCAGACAACTTTTTATACCCGCTACTCGAAGAGTATAAGGGTATTATAACTTTGTGCCAACCGAAAATGTTTGTAACAGGCAGAAGGAGACATCTCCGACCCCATAAAGTATATATATTCTGAATCAGCATGAACAGCCGAGTCGATATAGCCATGTCCGTCTGTCCGTCTGTCCGTCCGTGTGAACACCTAGATCTCAGCTATTATAAGAGCTAGAGCTACCAAATTTGGGGACAATATGTGTTAATTCTGCACGCAGATCAAGTTTATTTTGGATTTTCGCCACGCCTCCATCCGCCCCCACAAATCGAAAAAAAGTCGATTGTAGCTGCAAATATAGCTCTACAGCAATCATTTTTTATACATGTGATAAAAACCACCATGCGGGCGTGTTGGCAAAGTTTCAATAAGATCGGCCGATAAATAAGGAAGATATTCAAGAAATAGTATTGCACTGTGGCCATGTCCGTCTGTCCGTCTGTCCGTCCGTGTGAACACCTAGATCTCAGCTATTATAAGAGCTAGAGCTACCAAATTTGGGGACAATATGTGTTAATTCTGCACGCAGATCAAGTTTATTTTGGATTTTCGCCACGCCTCCATCCGCCCCCACAAATCGAAAAAAAGTCGATTGTAGCTGCAAATATAGCTCTACAGCAATCATTTTTTATACATGTGATAAAAACCACCATGCGGGCGTGTTGGCAAAGTTTCAATAAGATCGGCCGATAAATAAGGAAGATATTCAAGAAATAGTATTGCACTGTGGCCATGTCCGTCTGTCCGTCTGTCCGTCCGTGTGAACACCTAGATCTCAGCTATTATAAGAGCTAGAGCTACCAAATTTGGGGACAATATGTGTTAATTCTGCACGCAGATCAAGTTTATTTTGGATTTTCGCCACGCCTCCATCCGCCCCCACAAATCGAAAAAAAGTCGATTGTAGCTGCAAATATAGCTCTACAGCAATCATTTTTTATACATGTGATAAAAACCACCATGCGGGCGTGTTGGCAAAGTTTCAATAAGATCGGCCGATAAATAAGGAAGATATTCAAGAAATAGTATTGCACTGTGGCCATGTGCTTATGTCGGTTTTTCCTAATGTCAGAACCCGAGTTCAACTCCAGCAGCAGACAACTTTTTATACCCGCTACTCGAAGAGTATAAGGGTATTATAACTTTGTGCCAACCGAAAATGTTTGTAACAGGCAGAAGGAGACATCTCCGACCCCATAAAGTATATATATTCTGAATCAGCATGAACAGCCGAGTCGATATAGCCATGTCCGTCTGTCCGTCTGTCCGTCCGTGTGAACACCTAGATCTCAGCTATTATAAGAGCTAGAGCTACCAAATTTGGGGACAATATGTGTTAATTCTGCACGCAGATCAAGTTTATTTTGGATTTTCGCCACGCCTCCATCCGCCCCCACAAATCGAAAAAAAGTCGATTGTAGCTGCAAATATAGCTCTACAGCAATCATTTTTTATACATGTGATAAAAACCACCATGCGGGCGTGTTGGCAAAGTTTCAATAAGATCGGCCGATAAATAAGGAAGATATTCAAGAAATAGTATTGCACTGTGGCCATGTCCGTCTGTCCGTCTGTCCGTCCGTGTGAACACTAGATCCCAGCTATAAAGAGCTAGAGCTACCAAATTTGGGACAATATGTGTTAATTCTGCACGCAGATCAAGTTTATTTTGGATTTTGCCACGCCTCCACCCCCCCACAAATCGAAAAAATAGTAAATATAGCTCTACAGCAATCATTTTTTATACATGTGAAAAAACCACCATGCGGGCGTGTTGGCAAAGTTTCAATAAGATCGGCCGATAAATAAGGAAGATATTCAAGAAAAGTATTGCACTGTGGCCATGTCCGTCTGTCCGTCTGTCCGTCCGTGTGAACACCTAGATCTCAGCTATTATAAGAGCTAGAGCTACCAAATTTGGGGACAATATGTGTTAATTCTGCACGCAGATCAAGTTTATTTTGGATTTTCGCCACGCCTCCATCCGCCCCCACAAATCGAAAAAAAGTCGATTGTAGCTGCAAATATAGCTCTACAGCAATCATTTTTTATACATGTGATAAAAACCACCATGCGGGCGTGTTGGCAAAGTTTCAATAAGATCGGCCGATAAATAAGGAAGATATTCAAGAAATAGTATTGCACTGTGGCCATGTGCTTATGTCGGTTTTTCCTAATGTCAGAACCCGAGTTCAACTCCAGCAGCAGACAACTTTTTATACCCGCTACTCGAAGAGTATAAGGGTATTATAACTTTGTGCCAACCGAAAATGTTTGTAACAGGCAGAAGGAGACATCTCCGACCCCATAAAGTATATATATTCTGAATCAGCATGAACAGCCGAGTCGATATAGCCATGTCCGTCTGTCCGTCTGTCCGTCCGTGTGAACACCTAGATCTCAGCTATTATAAGAGCTAGAGCTACCAAATTTGGGGACAATATGTGTTAATTCTGCACGCAGATCAAGTTTATTTTGGATTTTCGCCACGCCTCCATCCGCCCCCATAAATCGAAAAAAAGTCGATTGTAGCTGCAAATATAGCTCTACAGCAATCATTTTTTATACATGTGATAAAAACCACCATGCGGGCGTGTTGGCAAAGTTTCAATAAGATCGGCCGATAAATAAGGAAGATATTCAAGAAATAGTATTGCACTGTGGCCATGTCCGTCTGTCCGTCTGTCCGTCCGTGTGAACACCTAGATCTCAGCTATTATAAGAGCTAGAGCTACCAAATTTGGGGACAATATGTGTTAATTCTGCACGCAGATCAAGTTTATTTTGGATTTTCGCCACGCCTCCATCCGCCCCCACAAATCGAAAAAAAGTCGATTGTAGCTGCAAATATAGCTCTACAGCAATCATTTTTTATACATGTGATAAAAACCACCATGCGGGCGTGTTGGCAAAGTTTCAATAAGATCGGCCGATAAATAAGGAAGATATTCAAGAAATAGTATTGCACTGTGGCCATGTGCTTATGTCGGTTTTTCCTAATGTCAGAACCCGAGTTCAACTCCAGCAGCAGACAACTTTTTATACCCGCTACTCGAAGAGTATAAGGGTATTATAACTTTGTGCCAACCGAAAATGTTTGTAACAGGCAGAAGGAGACATCTCCGACCCCATAAAGTATATATATTCTGAATCAGCATGAACAGCCGAGTCGATATAGCCATGTCCGTCTGTCCGTCTGTCCGTCCGTGTGAACACCTAGATCTCAGCTATTATAAGAGCTAGAGCTACCAAATTTGGGGACAATATGTGTTAATTCTGCACGCAGATCAAGTTTATTTTGGATTTTCGCCACGCCTCCATCCGCCCCCACAAATCGAAAAAAAGTCGATTGTAGCTGCAAATATAGCTCTACAGCAATCATTTTTTATACATGTGATAAAAACCACCATGCGGGCGTGTTGGCAAAGTTTCAATAAGATCGGCCGATAAATAAGGAAGATATTCAAGAAATAGTATTGCACTGTGGCCATGTCCGTCTGTCCGTCTGTCCGTCCGTGTGAACACCTAGATCTCAGCTATTATAAGAGCTAGAGCTACCAAATTTGGGGACAATATGTGTTAATTCTGCACGCAGATCAAGTTTATTTTGGATTTTCGCCACGCCTCCATCCGCCCCCACAAATCGAAAAAAAGTCGATTGTAGCTGCAAATATAGCTCTACAGCAATCATTTTTTATACATGTGATAAAAACCACCATGCGGGCGTGTTGGCAAAGTTTCAATAAGATCGGCCGATAAATAAGGAAGATATTCAAGAAATAGTATTGCACTGTGGCCATGTGCTTATGTCGGTTTTTCCTAATGTCAGAACCCGAGTTCAACTCCAGCAGCAGACAACTTTTTATACCCGCTACTCGAAGAGTATAAGGGTATTATAACTTTGTGCCAACCGAAAATGTTTGTAACAGGCAGAAGGAGACATCTCCGACCCCATAAAGTATATATATTCTGAATCAGCATGAACAGCCGAGTCGATATAGCCATGTCCGTCTGTCCGTCTGTCCGTCCGTGTGAACACCTAGATCTCAGCTATTATAAGAGCTAGAGCTACCAAATTTGGGGACAATATGTGTTAATTCTGCACGCAGATCAAGTTTATTTTGGATTTTCGCCACGCCTCCATCCGCCCCCACAAATCGAAAAAAAGTCGATTGTAGCTGCAAATATAGCTCTACAGCAATCATTTTTTATACATGTGATAAAAACCACCATGCGGGCGTGTTGGCAAAGTTTCAATAAGATCGGCCGATAAATAAGGAAGATATTCAAGAAATAGTATTGCACTGTGGCCATGTCCGTCTGTCCGTCTGTCCGTCCGTGTGAACACCTAGATCTCAGCTATTATAAGAGCTAGAGCTACCAAATTTGGGGACAATATGTGTTAATTCTGCACGCAGATCAAGTTTATTTTGGATTTTCGCCACGCCTCCATCCGCCCCCACAAATCGAAAAAAAGTCGATTGTAGCTGCAAATATAGCTCTACAGCAATCATTTTTTATACATGTGATAAAAACCACCATGCGGGCGTGTTGGCAAAGTTTCAATAAGATCGGCCGATAAATAAGGAAGATATTCAAGAAATAGTATTGCACTGTGGCCATGTCCGTCTGTCCGTCTGTCCGTCCGTGTGAACACCTAGATCTCAGCTATTATAAGAGCTAGAGCTACCAAATTTGGGGACAATATGTGTTAATTCTGCACGCAGATCAAGTTTATTTTGGATTTTCGCCACGCCTCCATCCGCCCCCACAAATCGAAAAAAAGTCGATTGTAGCTGCAAATATAGCTCTACAGCAATCATTTTTTATACATGTGATAAAAACCACCATGCGGGCGTGTTGGCAAAGTTTCAATAAGATCGGCCGATAAATAAGGAAGATATTCAAGAAATAGTATTGCACTGTGGCCATGTCCGTCTGTCCGTCTGTCCGTCCGTGTGAACACCTAGATCTCAGCATATTATAAGAGCTAGAGCTACCAAATTTGGGGACAATATGTGTTAATTCTGCACGCAGATCAAGTTTATTTTGGATTTTCGCCACGCCTCCATCCGCCCCCACAAATCGAAAAAAAGTCGATTGTAGCTGCAAATATAGCTCTACAGCAATCATTTTTTATACATGTGATAAAAACCACCATGCGGGCGTGTTGGCAAAGTTTCAATAAGATCGGCCGATAAATAAGGAAGATATTCAAGAAATAGTATTGCACTGTGGCCATGTGCTTATGTCGGTTTTTCCTAATGTCAGAACCCGAGTTCAACTCCAGCAGCAGACAACTTTTTTATACCCGCTACTCGAAGAGTATAAGGGTATTATAACTTTGTGCCAACCGAAAATGTTTGTAACAGGCAGAAGGAGACATCTCCGACCCCATAAAGTATATATATTCTGAATCAGCATGAACAGCCGAGTCGATATAGCCATGTCCGTCTGTCCGTCTGTCCGTCCGTGTGAACACCTAGATCTCAGCTATTATAAGAGCTAGAGCTACCAAATTTGGGGACAATATGTGTTAATTCTGCACGCAGATCAAGTTTATTTTGGATTTTCGCCACGCCTCCATCCGCCCCCACAAATCGAAAAAAAAGTCGATTGTAGCTGCAAATATAGCTCTACAGCAATCATTTTTTATACATGTGATAAAAACCACCATGCGGGCGTGTTGGCAAAGTTTCAATAAGATCGGCCGATAAATAAGGAAGATATTCAAGAAATAGTATTGCACTGTGGCCATGTGCTTATGTCGGTTTTCTAATGTCAGAACCCGAGTTCAACTCCAGCAGCAGACAACTTTTTATACCCGCTACTCGAAGAGTATAAGGGTATTATAACTTTGTGCCAACCGAAAATGTTTGTAACAGGCAGAAGGAGACATCTCCGACCCCATAAAGTATATATATTCTGAATCAGCATGAACAGCCGAGTCGATATAGCCATGTCCGTCTGTCCGTCTGTCCGTCCGTGTGAACACCTAGATCTCAGCTATTATAAGAGCTAGAGCTACCAAATTTGGGGACAATATGTGTTAATTCTGCACGCAGATCAAGTTTATTTTGGATTTTCGCCACGCCTCCATCCGCCCCCACAAATCGAAAAAAAGTCGATTGTAGCTGCAAATATAGCTCTACAGCAATCATTTTTTATACATGTGATAAAAACCACCATGCGGGCGTGTTGGCAAAGTTTCAATAAGATCGGCCGATAAATAAGGAAGATATTCAAGAAATAGTATTGCACTGTGGCCATGTGCTTATGTCGGTTTTTCCTAATGTCAGAACCCGAGTTCAACTCCAGCAGCAGACAACTTTTTATACCCGCTACTCGAAGAGTATAAGGGTATTATAACTTTGTGCCAACCGAAAATGTTTGTAACAGGCAGAAGGAGACATCTCCGACCCCATAAAGTATATATATTCTGAATCAGCATGAACAGCCGAGTCGATATAGCCATGTCCGTCTGTCCGTCTGTCCGTCCGTGTGAACACCTAGATCTCAGCTATTATAAGAGCTAGAGCTACCAAATTTGGGGACAATATGTGTTAATTCTGCACGCAGATCAAGTTTATTTTGGATTTTCGCCACGCCTCCATCCGCCCCCACAAATCGAAAAAAAGTCGATTGTAGCTGCAAATATAGCTCTACAGCAATCATTTTTTATACATGTGATAAAAACCACCATGCGGGCGTGTTGGCAAAGTTTCAATAAGATCGGCCGATAAATAAGGAAGATATTCAAGAAATAGTATTGCACTGTGGCCATGTCCGTCTGTCCGTCTGTCCGTCCGTGTGAACACCTAGATCTCAGCTATTATAAGAGCTAGAGCTACCAAATTTGGGGACAATATGTGTTAATTCTGCACGCAGATCAAGTTTATTTTGGATTTTCGCCACGCCTCCATCCGCCCCCACAAATCGAAAAAAAGTCGATTGTAGCTGCAAATATAGCTCTACAGCAATCATTTTTTATACATGTGATAAAAACCACCATGCGGGCGTGTTGGCAAAGTTTCAATAAGATCGGCCGATAAATAAGGAAGATATTCAAGAAATAGTATTGCACTGTGGCCATGTCCGTCTGTCCGTCTGTCCGTCCGTGTGAACACCTAGATCTCAGCTATTATAAGAGCTAGAGCTACCAAATTTGGGGACAATATGTGTTAATTCTGCACGCAGATCAAGTTTATTTTGGATTTTCGCCACGCCTCCATCCGCCCCCACAAATCGAAAAAAAGTCGATTGTAGCTGCAAATATAGCTCTACAGCAATCATTTTTTATACATGTGATAAAAACCACCATGCGGGCGTGTTGGCAAAGTTTCAATAAGATCGGCCGATAAATAAGGAAGATATTCAAGAAATAGTATTGCACTGTGGCCATGTGCTTATGTCGGTTTTTCCTAATGTCAGAACCCGAGTTCAACTCCAGCAGCAGACAACTTTTTTATACCCGCTACTCGAAGAGTATAAGGGTATTATAACTTTGTGCCAACCGAAAATGTTTGTAACAGGCAGAAGGAGACATCTCCGACCCCATAAAGTATATATATTCTGAATCAGCATGAACAGCCGAGTCGATATAGCCATGTCCGTCTGTCCGTCTGTCCGTCCGTGTGAACACCTAGATCTCAGCTATTATAAGAGCTAGAGCTACCAAATTTGGGGACAATATGTGTTAATTCTGCACGCAGATCAAGTTTATTTTGGATTTTCGCCACGCCTCCATCCGCCCCCATAAATCGAAAAAAAGTCGATTGTAGCTGCAAATATAGCTCTACAGCAATCATTTTTTATACATGTGATAAAAACCACCATGCGGGCGTGTTGGCAAAGTTTCAATAAGATCGGCCGATAAATAAGGAAGATATTCAAGAAATAGTATTGCACTGTGGCCATGTCCGTCTGTCCGTCTGTCCGTCCGTGTGAACACCTAGATCTCAGCTATTATAAGAGCTAGAGCTACCAAATTTGGGGACAATATGTGTTAATTCTGCACGCAGATCAAGTTTATTTTGGATTTTCGCCACGCCTCCATCCGCCCCCACAAATCGAAAAAAAAGTCGATTGTAGCTGCAAATATAGCTCTACAGCAATCATTTTTTATACATGTGATAAAAACCACCATGCGGGCGTGTTGGCAAAGTTTCAATAAGATCGGCCGATAAATAAGGAAGATATTCAAGAAATAGTATTGCACTGTGGCCATGTGCTTATGTCGGTTTTTCCTAATGTCAGAACCCGAGTTCAACTCCAGCAGCAGACAACTTTTTATACCCGCTACTCGAAGAGTATAAGGGTATTATAACTTTGTGCCAACCGAAAATGTTTGTAACAGGCAGAAGGAGACATCTCCGACCCCATAAAGTATATATATTCTGAATCAGCATGAACAGCCGAGTCGATATAGCCATGTCCGTCTGTCCGTCTGTCCGTCCGTGTGAACACCTAGATCTCAGCTATTATAAGAGCTAGAGCTACCAAATTTGGGGACAATATGTGTTAATTCTGCACGCAGATCAAGTTTATTTTGGATTTTCGCCACGCCTCCATCCGCCCCCATAAATCGAAAAAAAGTCGATTGTAGCTGCAAATATAGCTCTACAGCAATCATTTTTTATACATGTGATAAAAACCACCATGCGGGCGTGTTGGCAAAGTTTCAATAAGATCGGCCGATAAATAAGGAAGATATTCAAGAAATAGTATTGCACTGTGGCCATGTCCGTCTGTCCGTCTGTCCGTCCGTGTGAACACCTAGATCTCAG
The DNA here is from genome assembly GCA_018151445.1 of Zaprionus inermis. NCBI lineage: Eukaryota > Metazoa > Arthropoda > Insecta > Diptera > Drosophilidae > Zaprionus > Zaprionus inermis. Next base: position 3,255 of record JAECXD010000698.1, on the reverse strand, counting down.
CTATTATAAGAGCTAGAGCTACCAAATTTGGGGACAATATGTGTTAATTCTGCACGCAGATCAAGTTTATTTTGGATTTTCGCCACGCCTCCATCCGCCCCCACAAATCGAAAAAAAGTCGATTGTAGCTGCAAATATAGCTCTACAGCAATCATTTTTTATACATGTGATAAAAACCACCATGCGGGCGTGTTGGCAAAGTTTCAATAAGATCGGCCGATAAATAAGGAAGATATTCAAGAAATAGTATTGCACTGTGGCCATGTGCTTATGTCGGTTTTTCCTAATGTCAGAACCCGAGTTCAACTCCAGCAGCAGACAACTTTTTATACCCGCTACTCGAAGAGTATAAGGGTATTATAACTTTGTGCCAACCGAAAATGTTTGTAACAGGCAGAAGGAGACATCTCCGACCCCATAAAGTATATATATTCTGAATCAGCATGAACAGCCGAGTCGATATAGCCATGTCCGTCTGTCCGTCTGTCCGTCCGTGTGAACACCTAGATCTCAGCTATTATAAGAGCTAGAGCTACCAAATTTGGGGACAATATGTGTTAATTCTGCACGCAGATCAAGTTTATTTTGGATTTTCGCCACGCCTCCATCCGCCCCCATAAATCGAAAAAAAGTCGATTGTAGCTGCAAATATAGCTCTACAGCAATCATTTTTTATACATGTGATAAAAACCACCATGCGGGCGTGTTGGCAAAGTTTCAATAAGATCGGCCGATAAATAAGGAAGATATTCAAGAAATAGTATTGCACTGTGGCCATGTCCGTCTGTCCGTCTGTCCGTCCGTGTGAACACCTAGATCTCAGCTATTATAAGAGCTAGAGCTACCAAATTTGGGGACAATATGTGTTAATTCTGCACGCAGATCAAGTTTATTTTGGATTTTCGCCACGCCTCCATCCGCCCCCACAAATCGAAAAAAAGTCGATTGTAGCTGCAAATATAGCTCTACAGCAATCATTTTTTATACATGTGATAAAAACCACCATGCGGGCGTGTTGGCAAAGTTTCAATAAGATCGGCCGATAAATAAGGAAGATATTCAAGAAATAGTATTGCACTGTGGCCATGTGCTTATGTCGGTTTTTCCTAATGTCAGAACCCGAGTTCAACTCCAGCAGCAGACAACTTTTTATACCCGCTACTCGAAGAGTATAAGGGTATTATAACTTTGTGCCAACCGAAAATGTTTGTAACAGGCAGAAGGAGACATCTCCGACCCCATAAAGTATATATATTCTGAATCAGCATGAACAGCCGAGTCGATATAGCCATGTCCGTCTGTCCGTCTGTCCGTCCGTGTGAACACCTAGATCTCAGCTATTATAAGAGCTAGAGCTACCAAATTTGGGGACAATATGTGTTAATTCTGCACGCAGATCAAGTTTATTTTGGATTTTCGCCACGCCTCCATCCGCCCCCATAAATCGAAAAAAAGTCGATTGTAGCTGCAAATATAGCTCTACAGCAATCATTTTTTATACATGTGATAAAAACCACCATGCGGGCGTGTTGGCAAAGTTTCAATAAGATCGGCCGATAAATAAGGAAGATATTCAAGAAATAGTATTGCACTGTGGCCATGTCCGTCTGTCCGTCTGTCCGTCCGTGTGAACACCTAGATCTCAGCTATTATAAGAGCTAGAGCTACCAAATTTGGGGACAATATGTGTTAATTCTGCACGCAGATCAAGTTTATTTTGGATTTTCGCCACGCCTCCATCCGCCCCCACAAATCGAAAAAAAGTCGATTGTAGCTGCAAATATAGCTCTACAGCAATCATTTTTTATACATGTGATAAAAACCACCATGCGGGCGTGTTGGCAAAGTTTCAATAAGATCGGCCGATAAATAAGGAAGATATTCAAGAAATAGTATTGCACTGTGGCCATGTGCTTATGTCGGTTTTTCCTAATGTCAGAACCCGAGTTCAACTCCAGCAGCAGACAACTTTTTATACCCGCTACTCGAAGAGTATAAGGGTATTATAACTTTGTGCCAACCGAAAATGTTTGTAACAGGCAGAAGGAGACATCTCCGACCCCATAAAGTATATATATTCTGAATCAGCATGAACAGCCGAGTCGATATAGCCATGTCCGTCTGTCCGTCTGTCCGTCCGTGTGAACACCTAGATCTCAGCTATTATAAGAGCTAGAGCTACCAAATTTGGGGACAATATGTGTTAATTCTGCACGCAGATCAAGTTTATTTTGGATTTTCGCCACGCCTCCATCCGCCCCCCATAAATCGAAAAAAAGTCGATTGTAGCTGCAAATATAGCTCTACAGCAATCATTTTTTATACATGTGATAAAAACCACCATGCGGGCGTGTTGGCAAAGTTTCAATAAGATCGGCCGATAAATAAGGAAGATATTCAAGAAATAGTATTGCACTGTGGCCATGTCCGTCTGTCCGTCTGTCCGTCCGTGTGAACACCTAGATCTCAGCTATTATAAGAGCTAGAGCTACCAAATTTGGGGACAATATGTGTTAATTCTGCACGCAGATCAAGTTTATTTTGGATTTTCGCCACGCCTCCATCCGCCCCCACAAATCGAAAAAAAGTCGATTGTAGCTGCAAATATAGCTCTACAGCAATCATTTTTTATACATGTGATAAAAACCACCATGCGGGCGTGTTGGCAAAGTTTCAATAAGATCGGCCGATAAATAAGGAAGATATTCAAGAAATAGTATTGCACTGTGGCCATGTGCTTATGTCGGTTTTTCCTAATGTCAGAACCCGAGTTCAACTCCAGCAGCAGACAACTTTTTATACCCGCTACTCGAAGAGTATAAGGGTATTATAACTTTGTGCCAACCGAAAATGTTTGTAACAGGCAGAAGGAGACATCTCCGACCCCATAAAGTATATATATTCTGAATCAGCATGAACAGCCGAGTCGATATAGCCATGTCCGTCTGTCCGTCTGTCCGTCCGTGTGAACACCTAGATCTCAGCTATTATAAGAGCTAGAGCTACCAAATTTGGGGACAATATGTGTTAATTCTGCACGCAGATCAAGTTTATTTTGGATTTTCGCCACGCCTCCATCCGCCCCCATAAATCGAAAAAAAGTCGATTGTAGCTGCAAATATAGCTCTACAGCAATCATTTTTTATACATGTGATAAAAACCACCATGCGGGCGTGTTGGCAAAGTTTCAATAAGATCGGCCGATAAATAAGGAAGATATTCAAGAAATAGTATTGCACTGTGGCCATGTCCGTC
>JAECXD010000694.1:0-7500 GCA_018151445.1 Zaprionus inermis | reverse complement strand
CTGTCTGTCTGTCTGTCCTGTCTGTCCTGTCTGTCCTGTCTGCTGTCCTGTCTGTCCTGTCCTGTCCTGTCTGTCCTGTCCTGTCCTGTCCTGTCCTGTCTGTCCTGTCCTGTCCTGTCCTGTCTGTCCTGTCTGTCCTGTCCTGTCCTGTCCTGTCCTGTCTGTCCTGTCTGTCCTGTTCTGTCCTGTCTGTCCTGTCTGTCCTGTCCTGTCTGTCTGTCCTGTCTGTCCTGTCCTGTCCTGTCTGTCCTGTCCTGTCTGTCCTGTCTGTCCTGTCTGTCCTGTCTGTCCTGTCTGTCCTGTCTGTCCTGTCTGTCCTGTCTGTCCTGTCCTGTCCTGTCTGTCCTGTCCTGTCTGTCTGTCCTGTCTGTCCTGTCTGTCCTGTCTGTCTGTCCTGTCTGTCCTGTCTGTCCTGTCCTGTCTGTCCTGTCTGTCCTGTCTGCTGTCCTGTCTGCTGTCCTGTCTGCTGTCCTGTCTGTCCTGTCTGTCCTGTCTGTCCTGTCTGTCCTGTCTGTCCTGTCTGTCCTGTCTGTCCTGTCTGTCCTGTCTGTCCTGTCTGTCCTGTCTGTCCTGTCCTGTCCTGTCCTGTCCTGTCCTGTCTGTCTGTCCTGTCTGTCCTGTCTGTCCTGTCTGTCCTGTCTGTCCTGTCTGTCCTGTCTGTCCTGTCTGTCTGTCCTGTCTGTCCTGTCTGTCCTGTCCTGTCTGTCCTGTCTGTCCTGTCTGTCCTGTCTGTCCTGTCTGTCCTGTCTGTCCTGTCTGTCCTGTCTGTCCTGTCTGTCCTGTCTGTCCTGTCTGTCCTGTCTGTCCTGTCTGTCCTGTCTGTCCTGTCTGTCGTCCTGTCTGTGTCCTGTCTGTCCTGTCCTGTCCTGTCTCCTGTCTGTCCTGTCTGTCCTGTCTGTCCTGTCTGTCCTGTCTGTCCTGTCTGTCCTGTCCTCCTGTCTCCTGTCTGTCCTGTCTGTCCTGTCCTGTCTGTCCTGTCCCTGTCCTGTCCTGTCCTGTCCTGTCTGTCCTGTCTGTCCTGTTCGTCCTGTCTCTGTCCTGTCCTGTCCTGTCCTGTCCTGTCCTGTCCTGTCTGTCCTGTCTGTCTGTCCTGTCCTGTCTGTCCTGTCTGTCCTGTCTGTCTGTCCTGTCTGTCTCTCTGTCCTGTCTGTCCTGTCTGTGTCCTGTCTGTCCCTGTCTGCTGTCCTGTCTGTCTGTCCTGTCTGTCTGTCCTGTCTGTCCTGTCTCCTGTCTGTCCTGTCTGTCCTGTCCTGTCCTGTCTGTCCTGTCTGTCTGTCCTGTCTGTGTCCTGTCCTGTCCTGTCTGTCCTGTCCTGTCCTGTCTGTCCTGTCTGTCCTGTTCTGTCCTGTCTGTCCTCCTGTCCTGTCTGTCCTGTCTGTCTGTCCTGTCTGTCCTGTCTGTCCTGTCTGTCTGTCCTGTCCTGTCCTGTCTGTCCTGTCCTGTCTGTCCTGTCTGTGTCCTGTCTGTCCTGTCTGCTGTCCTGTCTGCTGTCCTGTCTGTCCTGTCTGTCCTGTCTGCTATCCTGTCTGCTGTCCTGTCTGCTGTCCTGTCTGTCCTGTCTGTCCTGTCTGTCCTGTCTGTCCTGTCTGTCCTGTCTGTCCTGTCTGTCCTGTCTGTCCTGTCTGTCCTGTCTGTCCTGTTCGTCCTGTCTGTCCTGTCCTGTCCTGTCTGTCCTGTCTGTCCTGTCCTGTCTGTCCTGTCTGTTGTCCTGTCTGTCTGTCCTGTCTGTCCTGTCTGTCTGCTCCTGTCCTGTCTGCTGTCTGTCCTGTCTGTCCTGTCTGTCCTGTCTGTCCTGTCTGTCCTGTCTGTCCTGTCTGTCCTGTCTGTCTGTCCTGTCTGTCTGTCCTGTCTGTCTGTCCTGTCTGTCTGTCCTGTCTGTCCTGTCCTGTCCTGTCCTGTCTGTCCTGTCCTCCTGTCTGTCTGTCCTGTCTGTCCTGTCTGTCTGTCCTGTCTGTCTGTCCTGTCTGTCCTGTCCTGTCTGTCCTGTCCTGTCTGTCCTGTCTCCTGTCTGTCCTGTCTGCTGTCCTGTCTGTCCTGTCCGTCCTGTCTGTCTGTCCTGTCCTGTCCTGTCCTGTCTGTCCTGTCTGTCCTGTCCCTGTCTGTCTGTCTGTCCTGTCCTGTCTGTCCTGTCTGTCCTGTCCTGTCCTGTCCTGTCCTGTCCTGTCCTGTCTGTCCTGTCTGTCCTGTCCTGTCTGTCCTGTCTGTCCTGTCCTGTCCTGTCCGTCCTGTCTGTCCTGTCCTGTCTTGTCCTGTTCTGTCCTGTGTCTGTCCTGTCCTGTCCTGTCTGTCCTGTCTGTCCTGTCTGTCCTGTCTGTCTGTCCTGTCTGCTGTCCTGTCTGTCCTGTCCTGTCTGTCCTGTCCTGTCTGTCCTGTCTGTCCTGTCTGTCCTGTCCTGTCCTGTCCTGTCCTGTCTGTCCTGTCCTGTCTGTCCTGTCTGTCCTGTCCTGTCTGTCTGTCCTGTCCTGTCTGTCCTGTCTGCTGTCCTGTCTGTCCTGTCTGTCCTGTCCCTGTCCTGTCCTGTCCTGTTCTGTCCTGTCCTGTCTGTCCTGTCTGTCCTGTCTCTGTCCTGTCTCTGTCCTGTCTGTCCTGTCCTGTCCTGTCCTGTCCTGTCCTGTCCTGTCCTGTCTGTCCTGTCCTGTCCTGTCTGTCCTGTCTGTCCTGTCCTGTCTGTCCTGTCCTGTCCTGTCTGTCCTGTCTGTCCTGTCTGTCCTGTCGCCTGTTCGTCCTGTCGTCCTGTTCTGTCCTGTCTGTCCTGTCCTCCTGTCCTGTCTCGTCCTGTCTGTCCTGTCCTGTCCTGTCCCTGTCTGTCCTGTCTGTCCTGTCTGTCCTGTCCTGTCCTGTCTGTCCTGTCCTGTCTGTCTGTCCTGTCTGTCCTGTCCTGTCCTGTCTCCTGTCCTGTCTGTCTGTCCTGTCTGTCCTGTCCTGTCCTGTCTGTCCTGTCTGTCCTGTCTGTCCTGTCTGCTGTCCTGTCTGTCCTGTCTGTCTGTCCTGTCCCTGTCCTGTCCTGTCTGTCCTGTCTGTCCTGTCTGTCCTGTCCTGTCCTGTCCTGTCCTGTCCTGTCCTGTCCTGTCCTGTCTGTCCTGTCCTGTCCTGTCCTGTCTGTCCTGTCTGTCCTGTCTGTCCTGTCTGTCCTGTCTGTCCTGTCTGTCCTGTCTGTCCTGTCTGTCCTGTCTGTCCTGTCTGTCCTGTCTGCTGTCCTGTCTGCTGTCCTGTCTGCTGTCCTGTCTGCTGTCCTGTCTGCTGTCCTGTCTGCTGTCCTGTCTGTCCTGTCCTGTCCTGTCTGTCCTGTCTGCTGTCCTGTCTGCTGTCCTGTCTGCTGTCCTGTCTGCTGTCCTGTCTGTCTGTCCTGTCTGTCCTGTCTGTCCTGTCTGTCCTGTCTGTCCTGTCTGTCCTGTCTGTCCTGTCTGCTGTCCTGTCTGCTGTCCTGTCTGCTGTCCTGTCTGCTGTCCTGTCTGCTGTCCTGTCTGCTGTCCTGTCTGCTGTCCTGTCTGCTGTCCTGTCTGCTGTCCTGTCTGCTGTCCTGTCTGCTGTCCTGTCTGTCCTGTCTGTCCTGTCTGTCCTGTCTGTCCTGTCTGTCCTGTCTGTCCTGTCTGTCCTGTCTGTCCTGTCTGTCCTGTCTGTCCTGTCTGTCCTGTCTGTCCTGTCTGTCCTGTCTGTCCTGTCTGTCCTGTCTGTCTGTCCTGTCCTGTCCTGTCTGTCCTGTCTGTCCTGTCTGTCCTGTCTGTCCTGTCTGTCCTGTCTGTCCTGTCTGTCCTGTCTGTCCTGTCTGTCCCTGTCCTGTCCTGTCTGTCCTGTCCTGTCCTGTCCTGTCTGTCCTGTCCTGTCCTGTCCGTCCTGTCCTGTCCTGTCCTGTCCTGTCCTGTCCTGTCCTGTCCTGTCTGTCCTGTCTGTCCTGTCTGTCCTGTCTGCTGTCCTGTCTGTCCTGTCCTGTCTGTCCTGTCCTGTCCTGTCCTGTCTGTCCTGTCCTGTCTGTCTGTCCTGTCCTGTCCTGTCCTGTCCTGTCCTGTCCTGTCCTGTCGCTGTCCTGTCTGTTTGTCCTGTCTGTCCTGTCCTGTCTGCTGTCCTGTCTGCTGTCCTGTTCTGTCCTGTCTGTCCTGTCTGTCCTGTCCTGTCCTGTCTGTCCTGTCGTCCTGTCTGTCCTGTCTGTCCTGTCTGTCTGTCCTGTCCTGTCTGTCCTGTTCTGCTGTCCTGTCCTGTCCTGTCTGTCCTGTCCTGTCCTGTCTGTCCTGTTCTGTCCTGTCCTGTCCTGTCTGCTGTCCTGTCTCCTGTCCGTCCTGTCCTGTCCTGTCCTGTCTGTCCTGTTCTGTCCTGTCTGTCCTGTCCTGTCCTGTTCGTCCTGTCTGTCCTGTCCTGTCCTGTCTGTCCTGTCTGTCCTGTCCTGTCCTGTCCTGTTCTCCTGTCCTGTCCTGTCCTGTCCTGTCTGTCTGTCCTGTCTGCTGTCCTGTCTGTCTGTCCTGTCCTGCTGTCCTGTCTGTCCTGTCTGTCTGTCCTGTCTGTCTGTCCTGTCTGTCCTGTCCTGTCTGTCCTGTTCTGTCCTGTCTGTCCCTGTCTGCTGTCCTGTTCGTGTCCTGTCTGTCCTGTCTCTGTCCTGTCTGTCTGTCCTGTCTGTCCTGTCTGTCCTGTCCTGTCCTGTTCTGTCCTGTCTGTCCTGTTCGTCCTGTCCTGTCCTGTCTGTCCTGTCTCTGTCCTGTCTGTCCTGTCTGTCCTGTCTGTCCTGTTCTGTCCTGTCTGTCCTGTCTGTCCTGTCTGTCCTGTCCTGTCCTGTCCTGTCCTGTCTGTCCTGTCTCGTCCTGTCCTGTCCTGTCTGTCCTGTCTGTCCTGTCGTCCTGTCCTGTCCTGTCCTGTCCTGTCTGTCCTGTCCTGTCCTGTCTGTCCTGTCTCCTGTCTGTCCTGTCTCGTCCTGTCGTCCTGTCTGTCCTGTCCTGTTGTCCTGTCTGTCCTGTTCGTCCTGTCTGTCCTGTCGTCCTGTCCTGTCCTGTCTCCTGTCCTGTCCGTCCTGTCTGTCCTGTCCTGTCTGTCCTGTCGTCCTGTCCTGTCCTGTCCTGTTCGTCCTGTCCTGTCTGTCCTGTTCCTGTCCTGTCCTGTCCTGTTCGTCCTGTCCTGTCTGTTGTCCTGTCCCTGTTGTCCTGTCGTCCTGTCGTCCTGTCCTGTCTGTCCTGTCCTGTCCTGTCCTGTCCTGTCTGTCCTGTCCTGTCGTCCTGTCCTGTCCTGTCCTGTCCTGTCCCTGTCCTGTCCTGTCCTGTCCTGTCCTGTCCTGTCTGTCCTGTCTGTCTGTCCTGTCCTGTCCTGTCCGTCCTGTTCCTGTCCTGTCCTGTCCTGTCTGTCCTGTCTGTCCTGTTCTGTCCTGTTCTGTCCTGTCTCGTCCTGTCCTGTCCTGTCTGTCCTGTCTGTCCTGTTCGTCCTGTCTGTCCTGTCCTGTTCTGTCCTGTTCGTCCTGTCCTGTCCTGTCCCTGTCCTGTCCTGTTCGTCCTGTTCGTCCTGTCCTGTCCTGTCCTGTTCGTCCTGTCTGTCCTGTTCGTCCTGTTCGTCCTGTCCTGTCCTGTCCTGTCCTGTCCTCCTGTCCTGTCCTGTTCTGTCCTGTCTGTCCTGTTCGTGTCCTGTCTGCTGTCCTGTTCCGTCCTGTCTGTCCTGTTCCTGTCCTGTCTGTCCTGTCCTGTTGTCCTGTCTGTCCTGTCCTGTCCTGTCGTCCTGTCCCTGTCTGTCCTGTTCGTCCTGTCTCCTGTCCTGTTCTGTCCTGTCTGTCCTGTCTGTCCTGTTCTGTCCTGTCTCCTGTTCGTCCTGTCCCTGTCTGTCCTGTCCCTGTCGTCCTGTCTGTCCTGTCCTGTCCTGTCCCTGTTCTGTCCTGTCTGTCCTGTCTGTCCTGTTCTGTCCTGTCTGTCCTGTTCTGTCCTGTTCTGTCCTGTTCTGTCCTGTCTGTCCTGTCCTGTCCTGTCCTGTTCGTGTCCTGTCCTGTCCTGTCCTGTTCCTGTCCTGTCTGTCCTGTCCTGTCCTGTCTGTCCTGTCCTGTCCTGTCCTGTCCTGTCCTGTCTGTCCTGTCCCTGTCTGTCCTGTCCTGTCCTGTCCTGTTTGTCCTGTTCTGTCCTGTCCGTCCTGTCTGTCCTGTCTGTCCTGTCCTGTCCTGTCTGTCCTGTCTGTCCTGTTCGTCCTGTCCTGTTCTGTCCTGTTCGTCCTGTCTGTCCTGTTCTGTCCTGTCCGTCCTGTCCGTCCTGTTCTGTCCTGTCTGTCCTGTCCTGTCCTGTGTCCTGTCCTGTCGTCCTGTCTGTCCTGTTCGTCCTGTCTGTCCTGTTCGTCCTGTTCTGTCCTGTCTGTCCTGTCCTGTCTGTCCTGTTCGTCCTGTCGTCCTGTCCTGTCCTGTCTGTCCTGTTCTGTCCTGTCTGTCCTGTTCCCGTCCTGTCCTGTCTGTCCCTGTTCTGTCCTGTTCGTCCTGTCCTGTCCTGTCGTCCTGTCTGTCCTGTCTGTCCTGTCTGTCCTGTTCGTGTCCTGTTCGTCCTGTCCCTGTCCTGTCCTGTCCTGTCCTGTCCTGTCCTGTCTGTCCTGTCCGTCTGTCCTGTCTCGTCCTGTCTGTCCTGTCCCTGTCTGTCCTGTTCTGTCCTGTCTCGTCCTGTCTGTCCTGTCCCTGTCTGTCCTGTTCGTCCTGTCTGTCCTGTCCTGTCCTGTCCTGTTCGTCCTGTCCTGTCCTGCTGTCCTGTCCTGTCCCTGTTCGTCCTGTCCTGTCCTGTTCTGTCCTGTCCTGTCTGTCCTGTCTGTCCTGTCCTGTCCTGTCCTGTCCGTCCTGTCTGTCCTGTCCTGTCCTGTCCTGTCCTGTCCTGTCCTGTCTGTCCTGTCTGTCCTGTCTGTCCTGTCTGTCCTGTCTGTCCTGTCTGTCCTGTCTGTCCTGTCTGTCCTGTCTGTCCTGTCTGTCCTGTCTGTCCTGTCTCCTGTCCTGTCCTGTCCTGTCCTGTCCTGTCCTGTCCTGTCCTGTCCTGTCCTGTCCTGTCTCCTGTTGTCCTGTCCTGTCCTGTCCTGTCCTGTTGTCCTGTTCCTGTCCTGTCTGTCCTGTCCTGTCCTGTCTGTCCTGTCGCTGTCCTGTCTGCTGTCCTGTCTGCTGTCCTGTTCGTCCTGTCCTGTCTGCTGTCCTGTCTGTCCTGTCTGTCCTGTCTGTCCTGTCTGCTGTCCTGTCTGTTGTCCTGTCTGCTGTCCTGTCTGTCCTGTCTGCTGTCCTGTCTGCTGTCCTGTCCTGTCTGCTGTCCTGTCTGCTGTCCTGTCTGCTGTCCTGTCTGCTGTCCTGTCTGCTGTCCTGTCTGCTGTCCTGTCTGCTGTCCTGTCTGCTGTCCTGTCTGCTGTCCTGTCTGCTGTCCTGTCTGTCCTGTCTGCTCCTGTCTGCTGTCCTGTCTGCTGTCCTGTCCCTGTCTGCTGTCCTGTCTGCTGTCCTGTCTGCTGTCCTGTCTGTCCTGTCTGTCCTGTCTGCTGTCCTGTCTGCTGTCCTGTCTGCTGTCCTGTTCGCTGTCCTGTTCGCTGTCC
>JAECXD010000693.1:0-30805 GCA_018151445.1 Zaprionus inermis | reverse complement strand
ATAACTGAAAAGTTTTAAATTTTTAAAAATGTTTGTTTTCAAAAACCAATAGATTTTCTCAAAAAACCAACATTTAAAATTGTTAAGAAGTGTAACGAATTTTTCAAAATTATCAATATTTTATTTTTGTCAACAGCCATTAGATTTTCGCAAATGTCGACGTTTAAAATAATTGAAAAGTGTAAAGCATATTTTGAAATTTTGAAAAATGTTTTTTTTTCAAAAACCGATAGATTTTCTCAAAGAACCGAACTTTTAAAATTTGAATGTTAAAATGAATATACTGAAATGTGAAAAAAAATTTCAAATTATTCAAACAAATTTGTTTGAGAAATACCGTTACAATTTATGTAAAAAATTACGACGTTTAAAATAATTAAAAAGTGTAAAGTATATTTTTTAATTTTAAAAAAAATTTTTTTTTTTTCAAAAGCCGTTCATTTTTTGCAAAAGTGGACATTTATAATTACTGAAAAAATAAAAAAATTTTTCAAAATTTTCAAACGAATTTTTAAGTCAAATACCGTTCCATTTATGAAAAAATCGATGTTTTAAATTATTTGAAAGAGTAACGCATTTTTCAAAATTTTATTTTTGTCAACAGCCGTTAGATTTGCGCCAAATTCGACGTTAAAAATAATTGAAAAGTGTAACTCATATTTTTAAATTTTGCAAAATGTTTGTTTTCAAAAACCAATAGATTTTCTCAAAAAACCAACATTTAAAATTGTTAAGAAGTGTTACGTATTTTTCAAAATTATAAAAATTTTATTTTTGTCAACAGCCGTTAGATTTTCGCCAAAGTCGGCGTTTAAAATAATTGAAAAGTGTAAAGCATATTTTGAAATTTTTAAAAATGTTTGTTTTCAAAAACCGATAGATTTTCTCAAAGAACCAACTTTTAAAATTGTTAAGAAGTGTTACGTATTTTTCAAAATTATAAAAATTTTATTTTAGTCAACAGCCGTTAGATTTTCGCCAAAGTCGACGTTTAAAATAATTGAAAAAAGTAAAGCATATTTTTAAATTTTGAAATCTTTTTTTTTGTCAAAAGCCGTTAGATTTTTGCAAAAGTTGACATATAAAATTACTGAAAAGTGTAAAAAATTATTCAAAATTTTCAAAAAAATTTTTTGTCAAGTACCGTTACAAAAATCGACGTGTTAAATTATTTAAAAGTGTAACGCATTTTTCAAAATTTTATTTTTGCAAATTTTAAATTCACTTTAAAATAATTAAAAATTTTAATTTTGTTTTTTTTCAAAAGCCGTTAGATTTTTGCAAAAGTGGACATATAAAATTACTGAAAAAGTGTAAAAAATTTTTCAAAATTTTAAAAAAAAATTTTTTTTTGTCAAATACCGTTACATTTTGCAAATCGACGTTTTAAATTATTTAAAAGTGTAACGCATTTTTCAAAATTTTATTTTTGTCAACAGCCGTTAGATTTTCGCCAAAGACGACGTTTAAAATAATTGAAAAGTGTAAAGCATATTTTTAAATTTTGAAAAAATTTTTTTTTGTCAAAAGCCGTTAGATTTTTGCAAAAGTGGACATATAAAATTACTGAAAAGTGTAAAAAATTTTTCAAAATATTCAAAAAATTTTTTTTGTCAAATACCGTTACAAAAAATCGACGTTTTAAATTATTTAAAAGTGTAACGCATTTTTCAAAATTTTATTTTTGTCAACAGCCGTTAGATTTTCGCCAAAGTCGACGTTTAAAATAATTGAAAAGTGTAAAGCATATTTTTAAATTTTTAAAAATGTTTGTTTTCAAAAACCGATAGATTTTCTCAAAGAACCAACTTTAAAATTGTTAAAAAGTGTTACGTATTTTTCAAAATTATAAAAAATTTATTTTTGTCAACAGCCGTTAGATTTTCGCCAAAGTCGACGTTTAAAATAATTGAAAAAAGTAAAGCATATTTTTAAATTTTGAAATTTTTTTTTTGTCAAAAGCCGTTAGATTTTTGCGCAAAAGTGGACATATAAAATTACTGAAAAGTGTAAAAAATTATTCAAAATTTTCAAAAATTTTTTTAGTCAAGTACCGTTACAAAAATCGACGTTTTAAATTATTTAAAAGTGTAACGCATTTTTCAAAATTTTATTTTTGTCAACAGCCGTTAGATTTTCGCAAAAGTCGACGTTTAAAATAATTGAAAAGTGTAAAGCATATTTTTAAATTTTGAAAAATTTTTTTTTCATTCAAAAAGTAGATGTTTTAAATTATTCAAAAAGTGTAACGCATTTTTTCAAAATTTTATTTTTTCAACAGCCGTTAGATTTTCGCCAAAGTCGACGTTTAAAATAATTGAAAAGTGTAAAGCATATTAAATTTTAAAAATCATTTTGAAAAAATTTTTTTTGTCAAAAGCCGTTAGATTTTTGCAAAAGTGGACATATAAAATTACTGAAAAGTGTAAAAAATTTTTTCAAAATTTTCAAAAAAAATTTTTTGTCAAATACCGTTACATTTAAAAATCGACGTTTTAAATTATTTAAAAGTGTAACGCATTTTTCAAAATTTTATTTTTGTCAACAGCCGTTAGATTTTCGCCAAAGTCGACGTTTAAAATAATTGAAAAGTGTAAAGCATATTTTTAAATTTTGAAATTTTTTTTTTTTTCAAAAGCCGTTAGATTTTTGCAAAAGTGGACATATAAAATTACTGAAAAGTGTAAAAAATTTTTCAAAATTTTCAAAAAAAAATTTTTGTCAAATACCGTTACATTTTGCAAAAATCGACGTTTTAAATTATTTAAAAGTGTAACGCATTTTTCAAAATTTTATTTTTGTCAACAGCCGTTAGATTTTCGCCAAAGTCGACGTTTAAAATAATTGAAAAGTGTAACGCATATTTTTAAATTTTGAAATTTTTTTTTTGTCAAAAGCCGTTAGATTTTTGCAAAAGTGAATATATAAAATTACTGAAAAGTGAAAAAATTGTTCAAAATTTTAAAAAAAATTTTTTTATCAAATTCCGTAACATGTTTGCAAAATCGACGTTTTAAATTATTTAAAAGTGTAACGCATTTTTCAAAATTTTATTTTTGTCAAAAGCCCTTAGATTTGCGCCAAAGTCGACGTTTAAAATAATTGAAAAGTGTAAAGCATATTTTTAAATTTTGAAAAATGTTTGTTTTCAAAAACCGATAGATTTTCTCAAAAAACCAACATTTAAAATTATTAAGAAGTGTAACGAATTTTTCAAAATTATCAAAATTTTATTTTTGTCAACAGCCATTTCAAAATTTTATTTTTGTCAACAGCCGTTAGATTTTCGCAAATGTCGACGTTTAAAATTATTGAAAAGTGTAAAAGCATTTTTTGAAATTTTTAAAAATTTTTTTTTTCAAAAACCGATAGATTTTCTCAAAAAAACAACGTTTAAAATTGTTAAGAAGTGTAACGTATTTTTCAAAATTATCAAAATTTTTTTTTTTGTCAACAGCCGTTAGATTTTTGCCAAAGTCGACGTTTAAAATAATTTAACAGTGTAAAGCATATTTTTAAATGTTGAAAAATTTTTTTTTGGCAAAAGCCGTTAAATTTTTGCAAAAGTGGACATATAAAATTACTGAAAAGTGTAAAAAATTTTTCAAAATTTTCAAAAAAAAATTTTTTTGTCAAATACCGTTACATTTTTGCAAAAATCGACGTTTTAAATTATTTAAAAGTGTAACGCATTTTTCAAAATTTTATTTTTGTCAACAGCCGTTAGATTTTCGCCAAAGTCGACGTTTAAAATAATTGAAAAGTGTAAAGCATATTTTTAAATTTTCAAAAATTTTTTTTTTCAAAAGCCGATTAGATTTTCTCAATACCCAACTTTTAAAATTGTTAAGAAGTGTTACGTATTTTTCAAAATGATCAAAATTTTATTTTTTGTCAACAGCCGTTAGATTTTCGCCAAAGTCGACGTTTAAAATAATTGAAAAGTGTAACGCATATTTTTAAATTTTTAAAAAATTTTTTTTCAAAAACCGATTAGATTTTCCAAAAAACCAAATTTTAAAATTGTTAAATTTAAAAAATTAACGCATTTTTCAAAATTTTATTTTTGTCAACAGCCGTTAGATTTTGCGCCAAAGTCGACGTTTAAAATAATTGAAAAGTGTAAAGCATATTTTTAAATTTAAAAAAAAATTTATTTGTCAAAAGCCGTTAAATTTTTGCAAAAGTGGACAAATATAATTACTGAAAAATGTAAAAAATTTTTCAAAATTTTCAAAAATATTTTTTTGTCAAATACCGTTACAAAAATCGACGTTTTAAATTATTTAAAAGAGTAACGCATTTTTCGAAATTATCAAAATTTTATTTTTGTAACGGCCGTAAGATTTTCGCCAAAGTCGACGTTTAAAATAATTGAAAAGTGTAAAGTATATTTTTTAATTTTTAAAAAAAAATTTTTTTTTTTCAAAAGCCGTTCATTTTTTGCAAAAGTGGACATTTATAATTACTGAAAAAATAAAAAAAAATTTCAAAATTTTCAAACGATTTTTTAAGTCAAATACCGTTCCATTTTTGAAAAAATCGATGTTTTAAATTATTTGAAAGAGTAACGCATTTTTCAAAATTTTATTTTTGGCAACAGCCGTTAGATTTGCGCCAAATTCGACGTTTAAAATAATTGAAAAGTGTAAAGCATATTTTTAAATTTTGAAAAATGTTTGTTTTCAAAAACCAATAGATTTTCTCAAAAAACCAACATTTAAAATTATTAAGAAGTGTTACGTATTTTTCAAAATTATCAAAATTTTATTTTTGTCAACAGCCGTTAGATTTTCGCCAAAGTCGACGTTTAAAATAATTGAAAAGTGTAAAGCATATTTTTAAATTTTTAAAAATGTTTGTTTTTCAAAAACCGATAGATTTTCTCAAAAAACCAACTTTTAAAATTGTTAAGAAGTGTTACGTATTTTTCAAAATTATCAAAAATTTTATTTTTGTCAACAGCCGTTAGATTTTCGCCAAAGTCGACGTTTAAAATAATTGAAAAAAGTAAAAGCATATTTTTAAATTTTGAAAAAAATTTTTTTGTCAAAAGCCGTTAGATTTTTGCAAAAGTGGACATATAAAATTACTGAAAAGTGTAAAAAATTTTTCAAAATTTTCAAAAAAAATTTTTGTCAAATACCGTTACAAAAATCGACGTTTTAAATTATTTAAAAGTGTAACGCATTTTTCAAAATTTTATTTTTGCCAATAGCCGTTAGATTTTCGCAAAAGTCGACGTTTAAAATAATTGAAAAGTGTAAAGCATATTTTTGAAAAAAATTTTTTTTTTGTCAAAAGCCGTTAGATTTTTGCAAAAGTGGACATATAAAATTACTGAAAAGTGTAAAAAATTTTCAAAATATTCATAAAATTTTTTTGTCAAATACCGTAACAAAAATCGACGTTTTAAATTATTTAAAAGTGTAACGCATTTTTTACAAAATTTTATTTTTGTCAACAGCCGTTAGATTTTCGCCAAAGTCGACGTTTAAAATAATTGAAAAGTGTAAAGCATATTTTTAAATTTTGAAAAAAATTTTTTTGTCAAAAGCCGTTAGATTTTTGCAAAAGTGGACAAATATAATTACTGAAAAATGTAAAAAATTTTTCAAAATTTTCAAAAATATTTTTTTGTCAAATACCGTTACAAAAATCGACGTTTTAAATTATTTAAAAGAGTAACGCATATTTCGAAATTATCAAAATTTTATTTTTGTAACGGCCGTAAGATTTTCGCCAAAGTCGACGTTTAAAATAATTGAAAAGTGTAAAGTATATTTTTTAATTTTTAAAAAAAAATTTTTTTTTTTCAAAAGCCGTTCATTTTTTGCAAAAGTGGACATTTATAATTACTGAAAAAATAAAAAATTAAAATTTTCAAACGAATTTTTAAGTCAAATACCGTTCCATTTTTGAAAAAATCGATGTTTTAAATTATTTGAAAGAGTAACGCATTTTTCAAAATTTTATTTTTGTCAACAGCCGTTAGATGTTCGCAAAAGACGACGTTTAAAATAATTGAAAAGTGTAACGCATATTTTTAAATTTTGAAAAATTTTGTTTTCAAAAACCGATAGATTTTCTCAAAAAACCAACATTTTAAAATTGTTAAGAAGTGTTACGTATTTTTCAAAATTATCAAAATTTTATTTTTGTCAACAGCCGTTAGATTTTCGCCAAAGTCGACGTTTAAAATAATTGAAAAGTGTAAAGCATATTTTTAAATTTTGAAAAATTTTTTTTTGTCAAAAGCCGTTAGATTTTTGCAAAAGTGGACATATAAAATTACTGAAAAGTGTAAAAAATTTTTCAAAATTTTCAAAAAAAATTTTTGTCAAATACCTCATTTTTGCAAAAATCGACGTTTTAAATTATTTAAAAGTGTAACGCATTTTTCAAAATTTTATTTTTGTCAACAGCCGTTAGATTTTCGCCAAAGTCGACGTTTAAAATAATTGAAAAGTGTAAAGCATATTTTTAAATTTTGAAAAAATTTTTTTTTTGTCAAAAGCCGTTAGATTTTTGCAAAAGTGGACATATAAAATTACTGAAAAGTGTAAAAAATTTTTCAAAATTTTCAAAAAAAATTTTTGGTCAAATACCGTTACAAAAATCGACGTTTTAAATTATTTAAAAGTGTAACGCATTTTTCAAAATTTTATTTTTTGTCAACAGCCGTTAGATTTTCGCCAAAGTCGACGTTTAAAATAATTGAAAAGTGTAAAGCATATTTTTAAATTTTGAAAAAATTTTTTTTGTCAAAAGCCGTTAGATTTTTTAAAAGTGAGACATTTAAAATTACTGAAAAGTGAAAAAATTAATTTCAAAATTTTTCAAAAAATTTTTTTTTTTTTGTCAAAACCTACGCATTTTCAAAAAGTCGACGTTTTAAATTATTTAAAAGTGTAACGCATTTTTCAAAATTTTATTTTTGTCAAAAGCCGTTAGATTTTCGCCAAAGTCGACGTTTAAAATAATTGAAAAGTGTAAAGCATATTTTTTTAAAATTTTGAAAAAAATGTTTTTTCAAAAACCGTTAGATTTTTGCAAAAAACGACATTTAAAATTATTTAAAAGTGTAACGCATTTTTCAAAATTATCAAAATTTTATTTTTGTCAACAGCCGTTAGATTTTCGCCAAAGTCGACGTTTAAAATAATTGAAAAAGTGTAAAGCATATTTTTAAATTTTGAAATTTTTTTTTTTGTCAAAAGCCGTTAGATTTTTGCAAAAGTGGACATATAAAATTACTGAAAAGTGTAAAAAATTATTCAAAATTTTCAAAAAAAATTTTTTGTCAAATACCGTTACAAAAATCGACGTTTTAAATTATTTAAAAGTGTAACGCATTTTTCAAAATTTTATTTTTGTCAATAGCCGTTAGATTTTCGCCAAAGTCGACGTTTTAAATTATTTAAAAGTGTAAAGCATATTTTTAAATTTTGAATATTTTTTTTTGTCAAAAGCCGTTAGATTTTTGCAAAAGTGGACATATAAAATTACTGAAAAGTGTAAAAAATTTTCAAAATATTCATAAAATTTTTTTTGTCAAATACCGTAACAAAAATCGACGTTTTAAATTATTTAAAAGTGTAACGCATTTTTTGAAAATTTTATTTTTTGTCAACAGCCGTTAGATTTTCGCCAAAGTCGACGTTTAAAATAATTGAAAAGTGTCAAAGCATATTTTGAAATTTTTAAAAATTTTTGTTTTCAAAAACCGATAGATTTTCTCAAAGAACCAACTTTTAAAATTGTTAAGAAGTGTTACGTATTTTTCAAAATTATCAAAATTTTATTTTTGTCAAAAGCCGTTAGATTTTCGCCAAAGTCGAAGTTTAAAATAATTGAAAAAAGTAAAGCATATTTTTAAATTTTGAAAATTTTTTTTGTCAAAAGCCGTTAGATTTTTGCAAAAGTGGACATATAAAATTACTGAAAAGTGTAAAAAATTTTTCAAAATTTTCAAAAAAAATTTTTTTATCAAATACCTTTACATTTTTGCAAAAATCGACGTTTTAAATTAGTCAAAAGTGTAACGCATTTTTCAAAATTTTATTTTTGCCAACAGCCGTTAGATTTTCGCCAAAGTCGACGTTTAAAATAATTGAAAAGTGTAACGCATATTTATAAATTTTGAAAAAATTTTTTTTTGTCAAAAGCCGTTAGATTTTTGCAAAAGTGGACATATAAAATTACTGGAAAGTGTAAAAAATGTTTCAAAATATTCATAAAATTTTTTTTGTCAAATACCGTAACAAAAATCGACGTTTTAAAATATTTAAAAGTGTAACGCATTTTTCAAAATTTTATTTTTGTCAACAGCCGTTAGATTTTCGCCAAAGTCGACGTTTAAAATAATTGAAAAGTGTAAAGCATATTTTTAAATTTAAAAAAAAATTTATTTGTCAAAAGCCGTTAAATTTTTGCAAAAGTGGACAAATATAATTACTGAAAAATGTAAAAAATTTTTCAAAATTTTCAAAAATATTTTTTTGTCAAATACCGTTACAAAAATCGACGTTTTAAATTATTTAAAAGAGTAACGCATTTTTCGAAATTATCAAAATTTTATTTTTGTAACGGCCGTAAGATTTTCGCCAAAGTCGACGTTTAAAATAATTGAAAAGTGTAAAGTATATTTTTTAATTTTTAAAAAAAATTTTTTTTTTTTTCAAAAGCCGTTCATTTTTTGCAAAAGTGGACATTTATAATTACTGAAAAAATAAAAAAAAATTTTCAAAATTTTCAAACGAATTTTTAAGTCAAATACCGTTCCATTTTTGAAAAAATCGATGTTTTAAATTATTTGAAAGAGTAACGCATTTTTCAAAATTTTATTTTTGTCAACAGCCGTTAGATTTGCGCCAAATTCGACGATTAAAATAATTGAAAAGTGTAACGCATATTTTTAAATTTTGAAAAATGTTTGTTTTCAAAAACCAATAGATTTTCTCAAAAAACCAACATTTAAAATTATTAAGAAGTGTTACGTATTTTTCAAAATTATCAAAATTTTATTTTTGTCAACAGCCGTTAGATTTTCGCCAAAGTCGACGTTTAAAATAATTGAAAAGTGTAAAGCATATTTTTAAATTTTGAAAAAAGTTTGTTTTCAAAAACCGATAGATTTTCTCAAAAAAACCAACTTTTAAAATTGTTAAAAAGTGTTACGTATTTTTCAAAATTATCAAAATTTTATTTTTGTCAACAGCCGTTAGATTTTCGCCAAAGTCGACGTTTAAAATAATTGAAAAAGGTAAAGCATATTTTTAAATTTTGAAAAAAATTTTTTTTTTGTCAAAAGCCGTTAGATTTTTGCAAAAGTGGACATATAAAATTAATGAAAAGTGTAAAAAATTATTCAAAATTTTCAAAACAATTTTTTGTCAAGTACCGTTACAAAAATCGACGTTTTAAATTATTTAAAAGTGTAACGCATTTTTCAAAATTTTATTTTTGTCAACAGCCGTTAGATTTTCGCCAAAGTCGACGTTTAAAATAATTGAAAAGTGTAAAGCATATTTTTAAATTTTGAAAAATTTTTTTTTCAAAAGCCGTTAGATTTTTGAATTAAAAAATAAAATTTTATTTAAAAATTTTAAAAAAATTTATTTTTGTACGACGTTTAAAATAATTAAAAGGAAAGCATATTTTTAAATTTTGAAAATTTTTTTTCAAAAGCCGTTAGATTTTTGCAAAAGTGGACATATAAAATTACTGAAAAGTGTAAAAAATTTTTCAAAATTTTCAAAAAAAATTTTTGGTCAAATACCGTTACATTTTTGCAAAAATCGACGTTTTAAATTATTTAAAAGTGTAACGCATTTTTCAAAATTTTATTTTTGTCAACAGCCGTTAGATTTTCGCCAAAGTCGACGTTTAAAATAATTGAAAAGTGTAACGCATATTTTTAAATTTTGAAAATTTTTTTTTGTCAAAAGCCGTTAGATTTTTGCAAAAGTGGACATATAAAATTACTGAAAAGTGTAAAAAATTTTTCAAAATATTCATAAAATTTTTTTTGTCAAATACCGTAACAAAAATCGACGTTTTAAATTATTTAAAAGTGTAACGCATTTTTCAAAATTTTATTTTTGCCAATAGCCGTTAGATTTTCGCAAAAGTCGACGTTTAAAATAATTGAAAAGTGTAAAGCATATTTTTAAAATTGTGAAAAAATTTTTTTTTTGCAAAAGCCGTTAGATTTTTGCAATAGTGGACATATAAAATTACTGAAAAGTGTAAAAAATTTTTCAAAATATTCATAAAATTTTTTTTGTCAAATACCGTAACAAAAATCGACGTTTTAAATTATTCAAAAGTGTAACGCATTTTTTGAAAATTTTATTTTTGTCAACAGCCGTTAGATTTTCGCCAAAGTCGACGTTTAAAATAATTGAAAAGTTCAAAGCATATTTTGAAATTTTTAAAAATTTTTGTTTTCAAAAACCGATAGATTTTCTCAAAGAACCAACTTTTAAAATTGTTAAGAAGTGTTACGTATTTTTCAAAATTATCAAAATTTTATTTTTGTCAACAGCCGTTAGATTTTCGCCAAAGTCGAAGTTTAAAATAATTGAAAAAAGTAAAGCATATTTTTAAATTTTGAAAATTTTTTTTGTCAAAAGCCGTTAGATTTTTGCAAAAGTGGACATATAAATTTACTGAAAAGTGTAAAAAATTTTTCAAAATTTAAAAAAAAAAATGTTTATCAAATACCTTTACATTTTTGCAAAAATCGACGTTTTAAATTAGTCAAAAGTGTAACGCATTTTTCAAAATTTTATTTTTGCCAACAGCCGTTAGATTTTCGCCAAAGTCGACGTTTAAAATAATTGAAAAGTGTAACGCATATTTATAAATTTTGAAAAAATTTTTTTTTGTCAAAAGCCGTTAGATTTTTGCAAAAGTGGACATATAAAATTACTGGAAAGTGTAAAAAATGTTTCAAAATATTCATAAAAATTTTTTTGTCAAATACCGTAACAAAAATCGACGTTTTAAAATATTTAAAAGTGTAACGCATTTTTCAAAATTTTATTTTTGTCAACAGCCGTTAGATTTTCGCAAAAGACGACGTTTAAAATAATTAAAAAGTGTAGAAGCATATTTTTAAATTTTGAAAAATTTTTTTTTCAAAAGCCGTTAGATTTTTGCAAAAGTGGACATATAAAATTACTGAAAAGTGTAAAAAAATTTTTGAAAATTTTCAAAAAAAAATTTTTGTCAAATACCGTTCCATTTTGAAGAAATCGATGTTTTAAATTATTTGAAAGAGTAACGCATTTTTCAAAATTTTATTTTTGTCGACAGCCGTTAGATTTTCGCAAAAGACGACGTTTAAAATAATTGAAAAGTGTAAAGCATATTTTTAAATTTTGAAAAAATTTTTTTTTTTTCAAAAGCCGTTCGATTTTTGCAAAAGTGGACATATAAAATTACTGAAAAGTGTAAAAAATTTTTCAAAATTTTCAAAAAAAATTTTTTGTCAAATACCGTTACATTTTTGCAAAAATCGACGTTTTAAATTATTTAAAAGTGTAACGCATTTTTCAAAATTTTATTTTTGTCAACAGCCGTTAGATTTTCGCAAAAGACGACGTTTAAAATAATTGAAAAAGTGTAAAGCATATTTTTAAATTTTGAAAAAAATTTTTTTTTGTCAAAAGCCGTTAGATTTTTGCAAAAGTGGACATATAAAATTACTGAAAAGTGTAAAAAATTGTTCAAAATTTTCAAACAAATTTTTAAGTTAAATACCGTTACATTTTCGCAAAAATCGATGTTTTAAATTATTTAAAAGTGTAACGCATTTTTCAAAATTTTATTTTTGTCAACAGCCGTTAGATTTTCGCCAAAGTCGACATTTAAAATAATTGAAAAGTGTAAAGCATATTTTTAAATTTTGAAAAAATTTTTTTTTGTCAAAAGCCGTTAGATTTTTGCAAAAGTGGACATATAAAATTACTGGAAAGTGTAAAAAAATTTTTCAAAATTTTCAAAAAAATTTTTTTGTCAAATACCGTTACATTTTCAAAAATCGACGTTTTAAATTATTTAAAAGTGTAACGCATTTTTCAAAATTTTATTTTTGTCAACAGCCGTTAGATTTTCGCAAAAGACGACGTTTAAAATAATTGAAAAGTGTAAAGCATATTTTTAAATTTTGAAATTTTTTTTTTGTCAAAAGCCGTTAGATTTTTGCAAAAGTGGACATATAATATTACTGAAAAGGGTAAAAAATTATTCAAAATTTTAAAAAAAATTTTTTGTCAAGTACCGTTACAAAAATCAATGTTTTAAATTATTTAAAAGTGTAACGCATTTTTCAAAATTTTATTTTTGTCAACAGCCGTTAGATTTTCGCCAAAGTCGACGTTTAAAATAATTAAAAAGTGTAGAGCATATTTTTAAATTTTGAAAATTTTTTTTTGTCAAAAGCCGTTAGATTTTTGCAAAAGTGGACATATAAAATTACTGAAAAGTGTAAAAAATTTTTCAAAATTTTCAAAAAAATTTTTTTCTAAATACCGTTACATTTTGAAAAATCGACGTTTTAAATTATTTAAAAGTGTAACGCATTTTTCAAAATTTTATTTTTGTCAACAGCCGTTAGATTTTCGCCAAAGTCGACGTTTAAAATAATTGAAAAGTGTAAAGCATATTTTTAAATTTTGAAAAAATTTTTTTTTTCAAAAGCCGTTAGATTTTTGCAAAAGTGGACATATAAAATTACTGAAAAGTGTAAAAAATTTTTCAAAATTTTCAAAAAATTTTTTTGTCAAATACCGTTACATAAAATCGACGTTTTAAATTATTTAAAAGTGTAACGCATTTTTCAAAATTTTATTTTTGTCAACAGCCGTTAGATTTTCGCCAAAGTCGACGTTTAAAATAATTGAAAAGTGTAAAGCATATTTTTAAATTTTGAAATTTTTTTTTTTCAAAAGCCGTTAGATTTTTGCAAAAGTGGACATATAAAATTACTGAAAAGTGTAAAAAAATTATTCAAAATTTTCAAAAAAAATTTTTGTCAAATACCGTTACATTAAAAATCGACGTTTTAAATTATTTAAAAGTGTAACGCATTTTTCAAAATTTTATTTTTGTCAACAGCCGTTAGATTTTCGCCAAAGTCGACGTTTAAAATAATTGAAAAGTGTAAAGCATATTTTTAAATTTTGAAAAAATTTTTTTGTTTCAAAAGCCGTTAGATTTTTGCAAAAGTGGACATATAAAATTACTGAAAAGTGTAAAAAATTTTTCAAAATTTTCAAAAAAAAATTTTTTGTCAAATACCGTTACATTTTTGCAAAAATCGACGTTTTAAATTATTTAAAAGTGTAACGCATTTTTCAAAATTTTATTTTTGTCAACAGCCGTTAGATTTTCGCCAAAGTCGACGTTTAAAATAATTGAAAAGTGTAAAGCATATTTTTAAATTTTGAAAAATTTTTTTTTTTTCAAAAGCCGTTAGATTTTTGCAAAAGTGGACATATAAAATTACTGAAAAGTGTAAAAAATTTTTCAAAATTTTCAAAAAAATTTTTGTTGTCAAATACCGTTACGTTTTCAAAAATCGACGTTTTAAATTATTTAAAAGTGTAACGCATTTTTCAAAATTTTATTTTTGTCAACAGCCGTTAGATTTTCGCCAAAGTCGACGTTTAAAATAATTGAAAAGTGTAAAGCATATTTTTAAATTTTGAAAAATTTTTTTTTTTGTCAAAAGCCGTTAGATTTTTGCAAAAGTGGACATATAAAATTACTGAAAAGTGTAAAAATTTTTCAAAATTTTCAAAAAAAATTTTTTGTCAAATACCGTTAACAATTTTGCAAAAATCGACGTTTTAAATTATTTAAAAGTGTAACGCATTTTTCAAAATTTTATTTTTGTCAACAGCCGTTAGATTTTCGCCAAAGTCGACGTTTAAAATAATTGAAAAGTGTAAAGCATATTTTTAAATTTTGAAAAAATTTTTTTTTGTCAAAAGCCGTTAGATTTTTGCAAAAGTGGACATATAAAATTACTGAAAAGTGTAAAAAATTATTCAAAATTTTCAAAACAATTTTTTGTTAAGTACCGTTACAAAAATCGACGTTTTAAATTATTTAAAAGTGTAACGCATTTTTCAAAATTTTATTTTTGTCAACAGCCGTTAGATTTTCGCAAAAGACGACGTTTAAAATAATTGAAAAAGTGTAAAGCATATTTTTAAATTTTGAAAATTTTTTTTTTTTGTCAAAAGCCGTTAGATTTTTGCAAAAGTGGACATATAAAATTACTGAAAAGTGTAAAAAAATTTTTCAAAATTTTCAAAAAAAATTTTTTGTCAAATGCCGTTACATTTTTGCAAAAATCGACGTTTTAAATTATTTAAAAGTGTAACGCATTTTTCAAAATTTTATTTTTGTCAACAGCCGTTAGATTTTCGCCAAAGTCGACGTTTAAAATAATTGAAAAGTGTAAAGCATATTTTTAAATTTTGAAAAATTTTTTTTTTTCAAAAGCCGTTAGATTTTTGAAAAAGTGGACATATAAAATTACTGAAAAGTGTAAAAAATTTTTCAAAATTTTCAAAAAAAATTTTTTGTCAAATGCCGTTACATTTTTGCAAAAATCGACGTTTTAAATTATTTAAAAGTGTAACGCATTTTTCAAAATTTTATTTTTGTCAACAGCCGTTAGATTTTCGCCAAAGTCGACGTTTAAAATAATTGAAAAGTGTAAAGCATATTTTTAAATTTTGAAAAAATTTTTTTTTTGTCAAAAGCCGTTAGATTTTTGCAAAAGTGGACATATAAAATTACTGAAAAGTGTAAAAAAATTTTCAAAATTTTCAAAAAAAATTTTTTTGTCAAATACCGTAACAAAAAATCGACGTTTTAAATTATTTAAAAGTGTAACGCATTTTTCAAAATTTTATTTTTGTCAACAGCCGTTAGATTTTCGCCAAAGTCGACGTTTAAAATAATTGAAAAGTGTAAAGCATATTTTTAAATTTTGAAAAAATTTTTTTTTGTCAAAAGCCGTTAGATTTTTGCAAAAGTGGACATATAAAATTACTGAAAAGTGTAAAAAATTTTTCAAAATTTTCAAAAAAATTTTTTTGTCAAATACCGTTACAAAAATCGACGTTTTAAATTATTTAAAAGTGTAACGCATTTTTCAAAATTTTATTTTTGTCAACAGCCGTTAGATTTTCGCCAAAGTCGACGTTTAAAATAATTGAAAAGTGTAAAGCATATTTTTAAATTTTGAAAAATTTTTTTTTTCAAAAACCGTTAGATTTTCTCAAAGATAAAAACCGAACAGTTTAAAAATTGTTCAAAAAAAAATTTGAAGTACGTTACAAAACGTTTAAATTTTTCAAAAGTTAACGCATTCAAAATTTTATTTTTGTCAACAGCCGTTAGATTTTCGCCAAAGTCGACGTTTAAAATAATTGAAAAAAGTAAAGCATATTTTTAAATTTTGAAAAATTTTTTTTGTCAAAAGCCGTTAGATTTTTGCAAAAGTGGACATATAAAATTACTGAAAAGTGTAAAAAATTTTTCAAAATTTTCAAAAAAAATTTTATCAAATACCGTTACATTTTTGCAAAAATCGACGTTTTAAATTATTCAAAAGTGTAACGCATTTTTCAAAATTTTATTTTTGTCAACAGCCGTTAGATTTTCGCCAAAGTCGACGTTTAAAATAATTGAAAAGTGTAAAGCATATTTTTAAATTTTGAAAAAATTTTTTTTTTTGTCAAAAGCCGTTAGATTTTTGCAAAAGTGGACATATAAAATTACTGAAAAGTGTAAAAAAATTTTCAAAATTTTCAAAAAAATTTTTTGTCAAATACCGTTACATTTTAAAAATCGACGTTTTAAATTATTTAAAAGTGTAACGCATTTTTCAAAATTTTATTTTTGTCAACAGCCGTTAGATTTTCGCCAAAGTCGACGTTTAAAATAATTGAAAAGTGTAAAGCATATTTTTAAATTTTGAAAAAATTTGTTTGTCAAAAGCCGTTAGATTTTTGCAAAAGTGGACATATAAAATTACTGAAAAGTGTAAAAAATTTTTCAAAATTTTCAAAAAAATTTTTTGTCAAATACCGTTACATTTTAAAAATCGACGTTTTAAATTATTTAAAAGTGTAACGCATTTTTCAAAATTTTATTTTTGTCAACAGCCGTTAGATTTTCGCCAAAGTCGACGTTTAAAATAATTGAAAAGTGTAAAGCATATTTTTAAATTTTGAAAAAAATTTTTTTTTTGTCAAAAGCCGTTAGATTTTTGCAAAAGTGGACATATAAAATTACTGAAAAGTGTAAAAAAATTATTCAAAATTTTCAAAAAAAATTTTTGTCAAGTACCGTTACATTTTTGCAAAAATCGACGTTTTAAATTATTTAAAAGTGTAACGCATTTTTCAAAATTTTATTTTTGTCAACAGCCGTTAGATTTTCGCCAAAAGTCGACGTTTAAAATAATTGAAAAAAAAACGCATAAAAGTGAAAGCATATTTTTAAATTTTGAAAATTTTTTTTTGTCAAAAGCCGTTAGATTTTTGCAAAAGTGGACATATAAAATTACTGAAAAGTGTAAAAAATTTTTCAAAATTTTCAAAAAAAATTTTTTGTCAAATTACCGTTACAAAAATCGACGTTTTAAATTATTTAAAAGTGTAACGCATTTTTCAAAATTTTATTTTTGTCAACAGCCGTTAGATTTTCGCCAAAGTCGACGTTTAAAATAATTGAAAAGTGTAAAGCATATTTTTAAATTTTGAAATTTTTTTTTTTTGTCAAAAGCCGTTAGATTTTTTCAAAAGTGGACATATAAAATTACTGAAAAGTGTTAACTATTTTTCAAAAAAATTTTTGTCAAATACCGTTATAAAAATCGACGTTTTAAATTATTTAAAAGTGTAACGCATTTTTCAAAATTTTATTTTTGTCAACAGCCGTTAGATTTTCGCCAAAGTCGACGTTTAAAATAATTGAAAAGTGTAAAGCATATTTTTAAATTTTGAAAAAAAATTTTTTTGTCAAAAGCCGTTTGATTTTTGCAAAAGTGGACATATAAAATTAATGAAAAGTGTAAAAAAATTTTCAAAATTTTCAAAAAAATTTTTTGTCAAATACCGTTACATTTTTGCAAAAATCGACGTTTTAATTTATTTAAAAGTGTAACGCATTTTTCAAAATTTTATTTTTGTCAACAGCCGTTAGATTTTCGCCAAAGTCGACGTTTAAAATAATTGAAAAGTGTAAAGCATATTTTTAAAAAATTTTGAAAAATTTTTTTTGTCAAAAGCCGTTAGATTTTTGCAAAAGTGGACATATAAAATTACTGAAAAGTGTAAAAAATTTTTCAAAATTTTCAAAAAAAAAATTTTTGTCAAATACCGTATTTTGACAAAAATCGACGTTTTAAATTATTTAAAAGTATAATTTTCAAAATTTTATTTTTGTCAACAGCCGTTAGATTTTCGCCAAAGTCGACGTTTAAAATAATTGAAAAGTGTAAAGCATATTTTTCAATTTTGAAAAATTTTTTTTGTCAAAAGCCGTTAGATTTTTGCAAAAGTGGACATATAAAATTACTGAAAAGTGTAAAAAATTTTTCAAAATTTTCAAAAAAAATTTTTGTCAAATACCGTTACATTTTTGCAAAAATCGACGTTTTAATTTATTTAAAAGTGTAACGCATTTTTCAAAATTTTATTTTTGTCAACAGCCGTTAGATTTTCGCCAAAGTCGACGTTTAAAATAATTGAAAAGTGTAAAGCATATTTTTAAATTTTGAAAATAAATTTTTTTGTCAAAAGCCGTTAGATTTTTGCAAAAGTGGACATATAAAATTACTGAAAAGTGTAAAAAATTTTTCAAAATTTTCAAAAAAAATTTTTTGTCAAATACCGTTACAATTTTGCAAAAAATCGACGTTTTAAATTATTTAAAAGTGTAACGCATTTTTCAAAATTTTATTTTTGTCAACAGCCGTTAGATTTTCGCCAAAGTCGACGTTTAAAATAATTGAAAAGTGTAAAGCATATTTTTAAATTTTGAAAATTTTTTTTTTTCAAAAGCCGTTAGATTTTTTGCAAAAGTGGACATATAAAATTACTGAAAAGTGTAAAAAATTATTCAAAATTTTCAAAAAAATTTTTTGTCAAGTACCGTTACAAAAATCGACGTTTTAAATTATTTAAAAGTGTAACGCATTTTTCAAAATTTTATTTTTGCCAACAGCCGTTAGATTTTCGCAAAAGACGACGTTTAAAATAATTAAAAAGTGTAGAGCATATTTTTAAATTTTGAAATTTTTTTTTTTTCAAAAGCCGTTAGATTTTTGCAAAAGTGGACATATAAAATTAATGAAAAGTGTAAAAAAATTATGAACATTTTCAAAAAAAATTTTTGTCAAATACCGTTCCATTTTTGAAGAAATCGATGTTTTAAATTATTTGAAAGAGTAACGCATTTTTCAAAATTTTACTTTTTGTAAACAGCCGTTAGATTTTCGCCAAAGTCGACGTTTAAAATAATAGAAAAGTGTAACGCACATTTTTAAATTTTGAAAAATTTTTTTTTTTCAAAAGCCGTTCGATTTTTGCAAAAGTGGATATATAAAATTACTGGAAAGTGTAAAAAAATTTTCAACATTTTCAAAGAAAATTTTTTGTAAATGCCGTTACATTTTTGCAAAAATCGACGTTTTAAATTATTTAAAAGTGTAACGCATTTTTCAAAATTTTATTTTTGTCAACAGCCGTTAGATTTTCGCCAAAGTCGACGTTTAAAATAATTGAAAAGTGTAACGCATATTTTTAAATTTTGAAAATTTTTTTTTTTGTCAAAAGCCGTTAGATTTTTGCAAAAGTGGACATATAAAATTACTGAAAAGTGTAAAAAAATTTTCAAAATTTTCAAAAAAAATTTTTTGTCAAATACCGTTACATTTTTCAAAAATCGACGTTTTAAATTATTTAAAAGTGTAACGCATTTTTCAAAATTTTATTTTTGCCAATAGCCGTTAGATTTTCGCAAAAGTCGACGTTTAAAATAATTGAAAAGTGTAAAGCATATTTTTAAATTTTGAAAATAAATTTTTTTTTTCAAAAGCCGTTAGATTTTTGCAAAAGTGGACATATAAAATTACTGAAGAGTGTAAAAAATTTTTCAAAATTAAAAAAAAATTTTTTTGTCAAATACCGTTACAATTTTGCAAAAATCGAACGTTTTAAATTATTTAAAAGTGTAACGCATTTTTCAAAATTTTATTTTTGTCAACAGCCGTTAGATTTTCGCCAAAGTCGACGTTTAAAATAATTGAAAAGTGTGAAGCAAATTTTTAAATTTTGAAAATTTTTTTTTTGTCAAAATCCGTTAGATTTTTGCAAAAGTGGACATATAAAATTACTGAAAAGTGTAAAAAATTATTCAAAATTTTCAAAAAAAATTTTTTGTCAAATACCGTTACAAAAAATCGACGTTTTAAATTATTTAAAAGTGTAACGCATTTTTCAAAATTTTATTTTTGTCGACAGCCGTTAGATTTTCGCAAAAGACGACGTTTAAAATAATTGAAAAGT
This sequence comes from Zaprionus inermis, assembly GCA_018151445.1. Taxonomy (NCBI): domain Eukaryota; kingdom Metazoa; phylum Arthropoda; class Insecta; order Diptera; family Drosophilidae; genus Zaprionus; species Zaprionus inermis. Next base: position 11,204 of record JAECXD010000693.1, on the reverse strand, counting down.
GTAAAGCATATTTTTAAATTTTGAAAATAATTTTTTTTTTCAAAAGCCGTTAGATTTTTGCAAAATTGGACATCTAAAATTACTGAAGAGTGTAAACAATTTTTCAAAATTAAAAAAAAAAAATTTTTGTCAAATACGTAACAATTTTGCAAAAATCGAACTTTTAAATTATTTAAAAGTGTAACGCATTTTTCAAAATTTTATTTTTGTCAACAGCCGTTAGATTTTCGCCAAAGTTGACGTTTAAAATAATTGAAAAGTGTAACGCATATTTTTAAATTTTGAAATTTTTTTTTTGTCAAAAGCCGTTAGATTTTTGCAAAAGTGGACATATAAAATTACTGAAAAGTGTAAAAAATTATTCAAAATTTTCAAAAAAAATTTTTGTCAAGTACCGTTACTAAAATCGACGTTTTAAATTATTTAAAAGTGTAACGCATTTTTCAAAATTTTATTTTTGTCAACAGCCGTTAGATTTTCGCAAAAGACGACGTTTAAAATAATTAAAAAGTGTAGAGCATATTTTTAAATTTTTAAATTTTTTTTTGTCAAAAGCCGTTAGATTTTTGCAAAAGTGGACATATAAAATTAATGAAAAGTGTAAAAAAATTATGAACATTTTCAAAAAAAATTTTTGTCAAATACCGTTCCATTTTTGAAGAAATCGATGTTTTAAATTATTTGAAAGAGTAACGCATTTTTCAAAATTTTACTTTTGTAAACAGCCGTTAGATTTTCGCCAAAGTCGACGTTTAAAATAATAGAAAAGTGTAACGCACATTTTTAAATTTTGAAAAAATTTTTTTTTTTCAAAAGCCGTTCGATTTTTGCAAAAGTGGATATATAAAATTACTGGAAAGTGTAAAAAAATTTTCAACATTTTCAAAGAAAATTTTTTGTAATGCCGTTACATTTTTGCAAAAATCGAAGTTTTAAATTATTTAAAAGTGTAACGCATTTTTCAAAATTTTATTTTTGTCAACAGCCGTTAGATTTTCGCAAAAGACGACGTTTAAAATAATTAAAAAGTGTAGAGCATATTTTTAAATTTTGAAATTTTTTTTTTGTCAAAAGCCGTTAGATTTTTGCAAAAGTGGACATATAAAATTACTGAAAAGTGTAAAAAATTATTCAAAATTTTCAAAAAAAAATTTTTGTCAAATACCGTTACAAAAATCAATGTTTTAAATTATTTAAAAGTGTAACGCATTTTTCAAAATTTTATTTTTGTCAACAGCCGTTAGATTTTCGCCAAAGTCGACGTTTAAAATAATTGAAAAAAGTAAAGCATATTTTTAAATTTTGAAATTTTTTTTTTTGTCAAAAGCCGTTAGATTTTTGCAAAAGTGGACATCTAAAATTACTGAAAAGTGTAAAAAATTATTCAAAATTTTCAAAAAAAATTTTTTGAAATCAAGTACCGTTACAAAAATCGACGTTTTAAATTATTTAAAAGTGTAACGCATTTTTCAAAATTTTAATTTTTGTCAACAGCCTTTAGATTTTCGCCAAAGTCGAAGTTTAAAATAATTGAAAAGGAAAGCATATTTTTAAATTTTGAAAATTTTTTTTTTTGTCAAAAGCCGTTCGATTTTTTGCAAAAGTGGACATATAAAATTAATGAAAAGTGTACAAAATTATTCAAAATTTTCAAAAAAAATTTTTGTCAATTACCGTTACAAAAATCGACGTTTTAAATTATTTAAAAGTGTAACGCATTTTTCAAAATTTTATTTTTGTCAACAGCCGTTAGATTTTCGCCAAAGTCGACGTTTAAAATAATTGAAAAGTGTAAAGCATATTTTTAAATTTTGAAATTTTTTTTTTTTCAAAAGCCGTTAGATTTTTGCAAAAGTGGACATATAAAATTACTGAAAAGTGTAAAAAATTATTCAAAATTTTCAAAAAAAAATTTTTTTGTCAAATACCGTTATCAAAAATCGACGTTTTAAATTATTTAAAAGTGTAACGCATTTTTCAAAATTTAATTTTTGTCAACAGCCTTTAGATTTTCGCCAAAGTCGAAGTTTAAAATAATTGAAAAAAGTAAAGCATATTTTTAAATTTTGAAATTTTTTTTTTTGTCAAAAGCCGTTCGATTTTTGCAAAAGTGGACATATAAAATTAATGAAAAGTTTACAAAATTATTCAAAATTTTCAAAAAAAATTTTTGTCAAGTACCGTTACAAAAATTGACGTTTTAAATTATTTAAAAGTGTAACGCATTTTTCAAAATTTAATTTTTGTCAACAGCCTTTAGATTTTCGCCAAAGTCGACGTTTAAAATAATGAAAAGTAAAGCATATTTTTAAATTTTGAAATTTTTTTTTTTCAAAAGCCGTTCGATTTTTGCAAAAGTGGACATATAAAATTAATGAAAAGTGTACAAAATTATTCAAAATTTTCAAAAAAATTTTTGTCAATTACCGTTACAAAAATCGACGTGTTAAATTATTTAAAAGTGTAACGCATTTTTCAAAATTTTATTTTTGTCAACAGCCGTTAGATTTTCGCCAAAGTCGACGTTTAAAATAATTGAAAAGTGTAACGCATATTTATAAATTTTGAAAAATATTTTTTTTTGTCAAAAAGCCGTTAGATTTTTGAAAAGTGGACATATAAAATTACTGGAAAGTGTAAAAAAATTTTCAACATTTTCAAAGAAAATTTTTTTGTCAAATGCCGTTACATTTTTGCAAAAATCGACGTTTTAAATTATTTAAAAGTGTAACGCATTTTTCAAAATTTTATTTTTGTCAACAGCCGTTAGATTTTCGCAAAAGACGACGTTTAAAATAATTAAAAAAGTGTAGACGCATATTTTTAAATTTTGAAATTTTTTTTTTTTCAAAAGCCGTTAGATTTTTGCAAAAGTGGACATATAAAATTACTGAAAAGTGTAAAAAATTATTCAAAATTTTCAAAAAAATTTTTTGTCAAGTACCGTTACAAAAATCGATGTTTTAAATTATTTAAAAGTGTAACGCATTTTTCAAAATTTTATTTTTGTCAACAGCCTTTAGATTTTCGCCAAAGTCGAAGTTTAAAATAATTGAAAAAAGTAAAGCATATTTATAAATTTTGAAAAATTTTTTTTTTATGTCAAAAGCCGTTAGATTTTTGAAAAAGTGGACATATAAAATTACTGGAAAGTGTAAAAAAATTTTCAACATTTTCAAAGAAAATTTTTTGTAATGCCGTTATATTTTTGCAAAAATCGACGTTTTAAATTATTTAAAAGTGTAACGCATTTTTCAAAATTTTATTTTTGTCAACAGCCGTTAGATTTTCGCAAAAGACGACGTTTAAAATAATTGAAAAGTGTAAAGCATATTTTTAAATTTTAAAATAATTTTTTTTTTTTTCAAAAGCCATTAGATTTTTGCAAAAGTGGACATCTAAAATTACTGAAGAGTGTAAACAATTTTTCAAAATTAAAAAAAAAAAATTTTTGTCAAATACGTAACAATTTTGCAAAAATCGAACTTTTAAATTATTTAAAAGTGTAACGCATTTTTCAAAATTTTATTTTTGTCAACAACCTTTAGATTTTCGCCAAAGTCGAAGTTTAAAATAATTGAAAAAAGTAAAGCATATTTTTAAATTTTGAAATTTTTTTTTTTGTCAAAAGCCGTTTGATTTTTGCAAAAGTGGACATATAAAATTAATGAAAAGTTTACAAAATTATTCAAAATTTTCAAAAAAAATGTTTGTCAATTACCGTTACAAAAATCGACGTTTTAAATTATTTAAAAGTGTAACGCATTTTTCAAAATTTTATTTTTGTCAACAGCCGTTAGATTTTCGCCAAAGTCGACGTTTAAAATAATTGAAAAGTGTAACGCATATTTATAAATTTTGAAAAATATTTTTTTGTTAAAAGCCGTTAGATTTTTGAAAAAGTGGACATATAAAATTACTGGAAAGTGTAAAAAAATTTTCAACATTTTCAAAGAAAATTTTTTGTAATGCCGTTTTATTTTTGCAAAAATCGACGTTTCAAATTATTTATAAGTGTAACGCATTTTTCAAAATTTTATTTTTGTCAACATCCGTTAGATTTTCGCCAAAGTCGACGTTTAAAATAATTGAAAAGTGTAACGCATATTTTTAAATTTTGAAATATTTTTTTTTGTTAAAAGCCGTTAGATTTTTGAAAAAGTGGACATATAAAATTACTGGAAAGTGTAAAAAAATTTTCAACATTTTCAAAGAAAATTTTTTTGTAATGCCGTTTTATTTTTGCAAAAATCGACGTTTCAAATTATTTAAAAGTGTAACGCATTTTTCAAAATTTTATTTTTGTCAACAGCCGTTAGATTTTTGCAAAAGACGACGTTTAAAATAATTGAAAAGTGTAAAGCATATTTTTAAATTTTTAAATAAATTTTTTTTTTCAAAAGCCGTTAGATTTTTGCAAAAGTGGACATCTAAAATTACTGAAAAGTGTAAAAAATTATTCAAAATTTTCAAAAAAATTTTTTGTCAAGTACCGTTACAAAAATCGACGTTTTAAATTATTTAAAAGTGTAACGCATTTTTCAAAATTTAATTTTTGTCAACAGCCTTTAGATTTTCGCCAAAGTCGAAGTTTAAAATAATTGAAAAGTGTAAAGCATATTTTTAAATTTTGAAAATAAATTTTTTTTTTTCAAAAGCCGTTAGATTTTTGCAAAAGTGGACATCTAAAATTACTGAAAAGTGTAAAAAATTATTCAAAATTTTCAAAAATTTTTTTGTCAAGTACCGTTACAAAAATCGACGTTTTAAATTCTTTCAAAGTGTAACGCATTTTTCAAAATTTAATTTTTGTCAACAGCCGTCAGATTTTGCCGAAGTCGACGTTTAAAATAATAGAAAAGTGTAACGCATATTTTTCAATTTGCAAAAATGTTTGTTTTCAAAATCCGATCGATTTTCTCCAAAAATCCAACGTTTAAAATTGTTAAGAAGTGTTACGTATTTTTCAAAATTATCAAAATTTTATTTTTGTCAACAGCCGTTAGATTTTTGCCAAAGTCGACGTTTAAAATAATTGAAAAGTGTAAAGCATATTTTTAAATTTTGAAAAAATTTTTTGTCAAAAGCCGTTCGATTTTTCTAAAAGTGGACATATACAATTAAGGAATAGTGTAAAAAATTTTTCAAAATTAAAAAAAAAAAAATTTTGTCAAATACATAACAATTTTGCAACAAAGACCTCACTTGTTCGTCCAATTCTGGAATATGGATCATGCGTATGGTGTCCCCAGTACACTACTCACAAAAACCGCATTGAATCTGTACAAAAAAATTTTTTAATTTTCGCCTTACGAGGCCTTAACTGGGACGTAAATTTAAGACTTCCTTCCTATGGCAGTAGACTTCTACTACTTAACTTACCTTCCCTAGCTAATCGTAGAACCATGCTGGGTGTAGTATTTATTAATAACCTCATCCAAGGTGACATTGACAGTGTTGACCTGGTTAGCCAGCTACACTTTTCTGTCCCTTGTAGATTAACACGCAATTACTTACCACTAACTCTTCCTAATTGTAGGTCGAACTATGCCCTTCACGATCCGTTTAGGGTATTATGTTCTGACTTTAATAATATTTACTTTCTTTCTTCTAACGCTTCCTCTGTTGCATGCCTAAAATTTGAAATCTTGTCCTACATATCTAGAAATTAAATAATCTTTCCTCGAAAATCTTATCTATCTCGGTATCTTTGCATGCCCGCGTTCTCTATTTCGCGTTTCGCGTTTCGAGTCGTACGTCAGACGACTGTGCCCCTCGGTCGGTTGGGCGGGAGGTGGACATTCGCTGTGTCTGGGATCCGCGCGTAACAAGCATCGGCTTGGTTTTGCAAGGACCACTTGATTATACATTCATTGTATCAACGTCCAAAAATATAAAATTACTTAAAAATGTAAAAAAATTTTCAAAATGTTAATAAAATTGTTTTTGTCAAATACCGTTACATTTTTGCAAAAATCGACGTTTTAAATTATTTAAAAGTGTAACGCATTTTTCAAAATTTTATTTTTGTCAACAGCCGTTAGATTTTCGCCAAAGTCGACGTTTAAAATAATAGAAAAGTGTAAAGCATATTTTTAAATTTTGAAACATTTTTTTTTGTCAAAAGCCGATAGATTTTTGCAAAAGTTGATATATAAAATTACTGAAAAGTGTAAAAAATTTTTCAAAATGTTCATAAAATTTTTTTTGTCAAATACCGTTACATTTTTTTAAAAATCGACGTTTTAAATTATTTAAAAGTGTAACGCATTTTTCAAAATTTTATTTTTGTCAACAGCCGTTAGATTATGCCAAAGTCGACGTTTAAAATAATAGAAAAGTGAAACGCATAATTTTCAATTTTCAAAAATGTTTGTTTTCAAAAACCGATCGATTTTCTCCAAAATCCAACGTTTAAAATTGTTAAGAAGTGTTACGTATTTTTCAAAATTATCAAAATTTTATTTTTGTATACAGACGTTAGATTTTTGCAAAAGTCGACGTTTAAAATAACTGAAAAGTGTAAAGCATATTTTAAAATTTTGAAGTTTTTTTTTGTCAAAAGCCGTTAGATTTTTCTAAAAGTGGACATATACAATTAAGGAATAGTGTAAAAAATTTTTCAAAATTAAAAAAAAAAATTTTGTCAAATACATAACAATTTTGCAAAAATCGAGGTTTTAAATTATTTAAAAGTGTAACGCATTTTTCAAAATTTTATTTTGGTCAAAAACCGTTAGATTTTGTAAAAGTGGACATATAAAATTACTTAAAAATGTAAAAAAATTTTCAAAATTGTCATAAAATTTTTTTGGTAAAATACCGTTACATTTTTCAAAAATCGACATTTTAAATTATTTAAAAGTGTAACGCATTTTTCAAAATTGTACTTTTGTCAACAGCCGTTAGCTTTTCGCAAAAGTCGACGTTTAAAATAATTTAAAAGTGTAACGCATATTTATAAATTTTGAAAAATTTTTGTTTTCAAAAACCGATAGATTTTCTCAAAAACCAACGTTTAAAAATGTTAAGAAGTGTTACGTATTTTTCAAAATTATCAAAAATTTGTTTTTGTAAACAGACGTTAGATTTTCGCAAAAGTCGACGTTTAAAATAACTGAAAAGTATAAAGCATATTTTAAAATTTTGAAGTTTTTTTTGTCAAAAGCCGTTAGATTTTTCTAAAAGTGGACATATACAATTAAGGAATAGTGTACAAAATTTTTCAAAATTAAAAAAAAAAAAATTTTGTCAAATACATAACAATTTTGCAAAAATCGACGTTTTAAATTATTTAAAAGTGTAACGAAATTTTCAAAATTTTACTTTTGTAAACATCCTTTAGATTTTCGCAAAAGTCGACGTTAAATATAATTAAAAAGTGTAACGCATATTTATAAATTTTGAAAAAATTTTTTTGGTCAAAAGCAGTTTGATTTTTGCAAAAATTAAATGAATATACTGAAATGTGTAAAAAAATTATCAAATTATTCAAACAAATTTGTTTGAGAAATACCGTTACAATTTATGTAAAAATACACGTTTTAAATTTTTTAAAAGTGTAACTCACTTTTCGAAATTATCAAAATTTTACTTTTGTAAACATCCTTTAGATTTTCGCCAAAGTCGACGTTTAAAATAATTGAAAAGTGTAACGCATATTTATAAATTTTGAATATTTTTTTTTTTAATAAGCCGTTAGATTTTTGAAAAAGTGGACATATAAAATTACTGAAAGATGTAAACAAATTTTTAACATTTTCAAAACATTTTTTTGTCAAATACCGTTCCATTTTTGAAAAAATCGATGTTTTTAATTATTTAAAAGTGTAACGAATTTTTCAAAATTTTACTTTTGTAAACAGCCGTAAGATTTTCGCCAAAGTCGATGTTTAAAATAATAGAAAAGTGTAACGCACATTTTTAAGTTTTGAAAAAATTTTTTTGGCAAAAGCCGTTCGATTTTTGCAAAAGTGGATATATAAATGAAATGAATATACTGAAATGTGTAAAAAAAATTTTCAAATTATTCAAACAAATTTGTTTGAGAAATACCGTTACAATTTATGTAAAAATACACGTTTTAAATTATTTAAAAATGTATCGCACTTTTCGAAATTATCAAAAGTTTACTTTTGTAAACAGACGATAGATTTTCGCTAAAGTCGACGTTTAAAATAATTGAAAAGTGTAACGCATATTTATAAATTTTGAATATTTTTTTTTTGTCATAAGCCGTTAGATTTTTGAAAAAGTGGACATATAAAATTACTGGAAAGTGTAAAAAAATTTTCAACATTTTCAATGAAAATTTTTTTGTAATACGGTTACATTTTTGCGAAAATCGACGTTTTAAATTATTTAGAAGTGTAACGCATTTTGCTAAATTTTATTTTTGTCAACAGCCGTTAGATTTTCGCCAAAGTCGACGTTTAAAATAATTGAAAAGTGAAAAGCATATTTTTGCGAAAACCGACGTTTTAAATTATTTAAAAGTGTAACGCATTTTTCAAAATTATCAAAATGTTATTTTTGTCAACAGCCGTTGGATTTTCTCCAAAGTCGACGTTTAAAATAATTGAAAAGTGAAAAGCATATTTTTGCAAAAATCGACTTTTTAAATTATTTAAAAGTGAAACGAATTTTTCAAAATTATCAATATTTTTTTTTTGTCAACAGCCATTAGATTTTCGCAAATGTCGATGTTTAAAATTCTTGAAAAGTGAAACGCATTTTTTTTAATTTTTCAAAATTCTTTGTTTTCAAAAACCGATAGTTTTTCTCAAAAAATCAACGCTTAAAATTGTTAAGAAGTGTAACGTATTTTTCAAAATTAGCAACATTTTTTTTTTTGTCAACAGCCGTTAGATTTTTCTAAATGTGGACATATAAAATTAATGAAGAGTGTAAAAAATTTTTCAAAATTAACAAAAAAAATTGTTGTCAAATACCTTTACATTTTTGCAAAAATTGATGTTTTAAATTATTTAAAAGTTTAACTCATTTTTCAAAATTTTATTTTTGTCAACAGCCGTTAGATTTTCGCAAAAGTCGACGTTTAAAATAATTGAAAAGTGTATCGCATATATATAAATTTTGAACAATTTTTGTTTTCAAAAACCGATAGATTTTCTCAAAAACCAACGTTTAAAATTGTTAAGAAGTGTTACGTATTTTTCAAAATTATCAAAATTTTTTTTTGGTCAACAGACGTTAGTTTTTCGCCAAAGTCGACGTTTAAAATATTTGAAAAGTGTAAGGCGCATTTTTAAATTTTGAAAAAATTTTTTTTTGTCAAAAGCCGTTAGATTTTTGCAAAAGTGGACAAATATATTTACTGAAAAATGTAAAAAATTTTTCAAAATTTTCAAAAATATTTTTTTCTCAAATACCGTTACAAAAATCGACGTTTTAAATTAGTTAAAAGAGTAACGCATTTTTCGAAATTATCAAAATTTTATTTTTGTAACAGCCATGAGATTTTCCCCAAAGTCGACGTTTAAAATAATTGAAAAGTGTAACGCATATTTTTAAATTTTGAAAAAGTTTTTTTTGTTAAAAGCCATTAAATTTTTGAAAAAGTCGACATATAAAATTAATAAAAGTGTAAAAAATTTTTCAAAATTTTCAAAAATAAATTTTTTGTCAAATACCGTTACATTTTTGCAAAAATCGACGTTTTAAATTATTCAAAAGTTTTTGAAAATTTTATTTTTGTCTACAGCCGTTAGATTTTCACCAAAGTCGACGTTTAAAATAATTGAAAAGTGTAAAAGCATATTTTTAAATTTTGAAAAAATTTTTGTTTTCAAAAACCGATAGATATTCTCAAAGAACCAACTTTTAAAATTGTTAAGAAGTGTTACGTATTTTTCAAAATTATCAAAATTTTATTTTTGTCAACAGCCGTTAGATTTTCGCCAAAGTCGACGTTTAAAATAGTTGAAAAGTGTAAAGCGTATTTTTAAATTTAAAAAAAAAATTTATTTGTCAAAAGCCGTTAAATTTTTGCAAAAGTGGACAAATATAATTACTGAAAAATATAAAAAAAATTTCAAAATTTTCAAAAATATTTTTTTGTCAAATACCGTTACAAAAATCGACGTTTTAAATTATTTAAAAGAGTAACGCATTTTTCGAAATTATCAAAATTTTATTTTTGTAACGGCCGTAAGATTTTCGCCAAAGTCGACGATTAAAATAATTGAAAAGTGTAAAAGTATATTTTTTAATTTTTAAAATAAATTTTTTTTTTTTTTTCAAAAGCCGTTTATTTTTTGCAAAAGTGGACATTTATAATTACTGAAAAATTAAAAAAAATTTTCAAAATTTTCAAACGAATTTTTAAGTCAAATACCGTTCCATTTTTGAAAAAATCGATGTTTTCAATTATTTGAAAGAGTAACGCATTTTTCAAAATTTTATTTTTTGTCAACAGCCGTTAGATTTGCGCCAAATTCGACGTTTAAAATAATTGAAAAGTGTAAAGCATATTTTTAAATTTTGAAAAATGTTTGTTTTCAAAAACCAATAGATTTTCTCAAAGAACCAACTTTTAAAATTGTTAAGAAGTGTTACGTATTTTTCAAAATTTTATTTTTGTCAACAGCCGTTAGATTTTCGCCAAAGTCGACGTTTAAAATAATTGAAAAGTTCAAAGCATATTTTGAAATTTTTAAAAATTTTTGTTTTCAAAAACCGATAGATTTTCTCAAAGAACCAACTTTTAAAATTGTTAAGAAGTGTTACGTATTTTTCAAAATTTTATTTTTGTCAACAGCCATTAGATTTTCGCCAAAGTCGACGTTTAAAATAATTGAAAAGTGTAACGCATATCTATAAATTTTGAAACAATTTTTTTTTGTCAAAAGCCGTTAGATTTTTGCAATAGTGGACATATAAAATTACTGAAAAGTGTAAAAAATGTTTCAAAATATTCATACAATTTTTTTTTGTCAAATACCGTAACAAAAATCGACGTTTTAAATTATTTAAAAGTGTAACGCATTTTTCAAAATTTTATTTTTGTCAAAAGCCGTTAGATTTTTGTAAAAGTGGACATATAAAATTACTTAAAAATGTGAAAAAATTTTCAAAATTGTCATAAAATTTTTTGGTAAAATACCGTTACATTTTTCAAAAATCGACATTTTAAATTATTTAAAAGTGTAACGCATTTTTCAAAATTGTATTTTTGTCAACAA